>JAVTVY010000939.1:0-36114 GCA_036873755.1 Hanleya hanleyi
CAGCAAGTGGCGTCCATTTGAGGTACCAGAAAGGTCATTTGCTTTCGTCATTTTTCTAAAAAAAATCCGGCTTTTGTGCCAGGAAGAGTGGAGAAAAACTATTTTATTCCACATCGGATTATTAGTTACTAATTTATCATGTATCCTGTAATTATCCATACGATATTACCGAATTTTCTACATGAAACGATCTTGAATCGCAATGAGTTACGGTGGCATGTCATTCGGACACAAAGCAATGTTTGGCCAAGGTATTCTCCCTTTTTCTACGATAACTGTATCGTAAATCTTCGATATTCTGTCACTGATGAATAATCCGTTTAGCGAAATAAACCGAGTTATTTGTGGTTTTGATTGTGGTCACAATAATGCAAATATCTCGCATTCGTATGGGAGGTGGGGGTCTTGTTTGCAGGTTTGTCTGTGTGACAGCACTAATTCATGAAGGTGTTGTTCGAATCGGGCATCGTGAATGATCCCAACTGCAATATGATTATCAGAAAGCTTTTAGGAGCACTAGCCGTTCGTAGAACGCAAACCCTCGCCCTAAAATTAAGATATGTGGACGACTATACGTTAAGAGGCGGGAAGTTTCTTTTTCATACAGTTTGCTTCCTAATGTGATTGGAAAACCTCCGCCGATTTGTTAACCGTGGCATCAAATCAGCATTTCGTCAAACCAATGTCACGACCACAAATCAGTAACTTATAGCCTATTGCGGCCCAATGAATTCCCATATAGTCGAGTCTGAATGTTTCGTAGGAATGGACAGATCTCGCGAAGACCCGAATAGATATTAATGCCAGAATGTCGGAAGCGTTCATGCATTTTCAGGGATACCAAAGATAGATATCCCATAGCAGGAACTGTTTATTACGTCCATGCATATCAATCACTAGTCCAGGTTTCTGCAGAGCATATCATATGCTTTTCACTACATTGTAACTTTGCAATCCAAGATTGGCAAGCCACGATTTCAGCTATGTATATTCCGGATTAATTTGAAGTATACACACAATTTTAATGCAGTTTTTGGTATAGAAGGACGGGCATGATGACCGCGTGCTCTTATTTTTCTTCACGGTTCCCTGTATAAACAAGGATTTATCTCAACATCACAGTTCATTAGATAATTGTTGACAAAGAATTACGCAAGTTAGACAGGCCATTACATATTTCACAAAAACAAGACCATTTAATGTATTTTAGGGCTAGCCTTCGCGAAAGAATCAATCAATAGTTAATGTTGCGTCTGTAATGGGTTCCTTTATTATCTCTGATTTATCTGCCACATAATCGTTTCGAATTGTGAACAGTTGACATTATAATGAAGTCCGCCAGGATGGCGGTTGAATTTTTTCGGATCGATTGGTAAGGTAGAATTAACCTAGAAATAAATGAGAGGCCAGATTTTGGGCTGTTGCCAACCGTTTTCATTCTATATTTCCACATGAACATCAGCAATAAAAACGTGGCTGGGATAAAAAAGAGGATTCACTTTTGGATCTTATGTTTTTAAAAATATGCAGTCAGTATATTCGTCTGTGGAGTCCTATGGTTTCTTGTCTTGTAGTACACTACCCTTTTAAGGTTGCGTTTCACACAAAAATCTAATTTCAGTTGTCTAAATGATTACTATTTTCTGTAGCGTATTGCGCAGTAATGATAAAGTATTCTCTACAAGAGAGAGAGAGAGAATTAAAGTTTATAAACGTCGCGTTCAGCAATATTTCAGATATATAGCGACGATCAAACAAAACTACAAGCATTCCAACAAAAACAATTCAACAGCCCAGCAATCCAGAAGTAACCAACACAACACACCCCAAAAACATGCCTATACATTAAAACTGATTAAAACAAACCGATTTCCTTCAAATAACCTAAAATACAGTCTTCTTTTACCTTGATCTTCTAAAGTAGCTGCTTGATAAAAAATCTCTTACAATCATAAAATGCCCATTCACAGGCTTATGTAATACAGCTGCGTGAGACGGCTAACCAACATGACGTCATGCGGTCACGTGCCCCCTATGCTCATTAAAGGTTATACAAAATGGTCTCAAAATCTGCTACTTTTTTGTGCTAAATTGTTGTAGAGGTGATTATATAGACTTGTTTTACATTTTTGTATGTTTTCAAACTGCCCAAGTTTGGAAATAGCAGCAGTAAAGTGTGACAATTTCACGCCCCTTTCAAGACGGGAAAAGCTGTGATCGCTTGACCTGTGACGTCACAGCCTGATTACGATCTCGGTCAAATGCCTGTTGTGACGTCAAAATGTCAGCGACATCACGCTAGATCACCCACAGTTGGGTGAATCTTTCGTAACAACGCCCGACGTCATGACGTTTACGGCGCGATCGTAATCAGGTTGTGACGTCATGCACCAGAGGTCATGGCTCCAATACGTTTTCTCCCACATGTGTGTTATTCGTGTCTTAAAACCCACTTCGACGACATTATTCACGAAAAAAATACTAATTTGTTGTTTGGAACACTACTGGGTATGTTTTAATGCAAAGTAGTACAGAGTCATTTGGTATAACCTTTAACGGGTTTACAGGGGATGGTTGTACTACATAATTCGCAATGCGAGGCTTAGATACCACCGGAAACTTTAAAAAAAAACACTTTAATTTCTGTAAAATTATAAAATAGGTAGTAAATCTTCTGACACAGATTCTTATACCATGAAAAGATACCTCTACTGCAAAGATAACCCATGAAAGACTCACAAAAGTCGTGATTTCTTCACGAACTTATGAAGCCCTGTTGGATACTATTTCGTAGATGAGAAAATTAACATCGGACGTTTGGTAACACTCACCAGTATATCCTCATCGATATAACCTCATCAGTATATCCACACGAATACATCCTCAACTATATATCCTCACCATTATATCCTTCCCGATATATCCTCACCAAAATAATCTGCCCAGTATATCATCACCGAAATATTCTCACCAATGCACCCATCCTCACCAATAAATTCTCACAAATATAATATCCACGTCTACATTTTGAATACAAGTAATAAAATCCCGTTTTTTCTATGAATGAAGATTTAATAAGACGGTTCTATACGATTATGAATAAATAAACTATATTAAAATTAACTAATGAAATTATAGGTCCCCAGGCATTTTTGCATAATCTGGGATTTTGTATGGCGTACTCTATTGATTTAACACTAACCTGGGACGTAGATGTGAATTTCCTGAAACATGCTCGTATTTTCACAGAAAAGGTGCTTTTTAGTAAGAAGTTGAAGTGTCATACGCCACAAAATGCCTCAAAATTTTTATGGAACAATGCTAAAGCGGGAAATCTAATAAAAATGGGGAGTCACTAGGCTGTTTTGCGAACTAGTAGAATGTCTACAAGGCCAACCATGTTCATGAAGCAAAATAACTCGGAGTTTTCCTAGTCTTTTTGTCAGCATTCCTTCCGTGTGATCTAATTGCCTTCAAATTCGGAGAACGAATCGTCCATTTCCAAAATACTTCCAAGAAACTTTCCTTTAAAGTTAATAATTTTCTTTTCTTAAATTGTTTTTATTCAAATATCCCAAATTTGGTAGATAAGCGGAATCGTGCACAGTAGATATAAAACTGAATTCGTATGGAACCCTCCTAATACGAATGACAATATAGATTATTGTATATATGTATGAGTTGAAACTCTGTTTACTACTATGTCCTGTGATATAATAATTTCTTTCCCCTCAGAGATTATCGGATCGATACGATGAAAAATATATGTAGTATGTAATCGAATGAATGCGTCATTTGAGTGGATTCACCATACTTTGCTCGAAAGTCCATCGTAATCAGACAGTTGAGTTAAACGTCCATAATTCTCCCACATACTTTGCGACAAACGTCCGTTGCATAATCTCCGAGTATTACCGAACGTTCGAGGTAAATTATCCCATCTTCAAATAGACTGTCCGTCACCGTTTTATTATTCGGTAATGCACTCAAGACATTTGATAGTGTCTCCCATACAGTAAGGGCATCTTTCCGTGGTTAATGTTTTATGAAGTGTTATCCTTGCAGGAGTGGACTTTCCTTGCTGATATTGCTAACCCATACCATGCTTAGCGAGGTGATTTTCTCGAGATCCGAATCCTAAACTCCTAAGCGTAATCCAGTTATGCATATATGGAAAAATACGACAGACAGTTTTCGATAAATCTTTAGGTATGTCTGCTCTGGTCTGATGATTAGAATGAAATGACAATGAAAAGTTCTCTAGTCTACTAGCTGATATGCCATGTGTTTAAACAAGTCTATCTGTTTGATTGTTCTGGAACATCTAGGTGTGGCGGCGGTTTCTATTAAATATATGGGTCAATTGATTTTCCCTCAACAACGGACACCGGCTATACGTGATGCGTCACGTGATCAAATTATTTGAAACTTTCAGCTACTCCATCAAATATGGTGGTCCCATAGTTGATTCTTATTGGTCGAGACCCTAAACTCGATCATGATCCGAGCAGAACCAGCACTATGATCGCTCGTTATTTCACCTTTGCTTCCCCACATTTCATCCTGCCTCTCCTCATTTCACCTTGATCATGATTTCACTGATTCTAATCCAGCCACTTCCGGTGATGACACCCTCTCCATCTTGATCATGAACTTGATCTGAACCGAAATGGATTAATGTTGTCTGTTTTCCACTACTGCCGGGGCCTGCAGATGGGTCCTCTGAGTCATTTGGTCATTCTTTGAAATAATAAATTAGCCTAAACTGTACATGCAATATTGTTCTAAGTTTGGTCAGCCAAATTGAAACCACACAATACCTGAAACAACAAATGAAAAAGACCACGTTATGCTGAAAGTGTTTGAAGGTCCACTTGCTATAGTTTTAGAAATTATTCACACGTTTAATACGAGCAGTAATACCGACATACTTTAACGCTTTACTAAAACGCAGTTAGTTTTATTGTAGTTCCACACGGATACTCACACACCAGTGCATCATTGCCAACGTCTTCTCACGTTCCTATCATAATCACTGGTATTATAGCAGCCAGCGGAGCAATGACTTAAGGTGACGGTAAAGTCCAACGTTGCCTTAATTAATATGCTCATGATTTCCCAAAAGAACACATTATTAGATGATGCTCCGAGCTTCACTGCTCGTTTAAAGCGTACTGTTTTTAATGCTCCCTGGGGACGGTAGTTTTAAAATACATTTTTTCTCAGTTGGTTGGTTTGAATAGAACATGATATAGCGGTCTGTAGAATTATCTTCGAAACGAGGACGTCCAGAAACGCGAGATTTTTCCCACCTCTTGCATATCGCTTCAACTTATCGCCTGTATATGGTAGGATTCTGCTGGTGGACTGTTAGTCCCCGAGGCCGGCCCTCTGTGCATGTCTCTCGACAAATTTATGTAGGTTCAATGTTTTGGTGGGTCGGACTTTACATGTTAGTTTTTCTGTGTATTTTTGCATTTACGAGTTTTACCCAAATGTTGAGGCGTTTACTCCATCAGATGTCCACGTTGCTCATCCATTAACATCGGATGAGTTGTTTGAGCTGATCTGTCATCACAGCTCCCGAGCTAACCTATTTAATTTCGCTTAATAAGCCGGTGCTAGGGGCCGTATGGATACTTCATAGTCTCCACTTGAACACCAGCAATAAAAGTGCGACTAAGCTACGTCCGAGAATCCACCGTATTCGCGGGTCTGAAGGTTAGGTGCCGAGGGATACTTTTCTGTAGGGCGATATGGTAGTTTTTTAGTCGCCAGACGTCGTCAATTTTTCCCACCGCTTGCATAACGCCCCAATTTATCTGCTACATATATGTATATGTTAAGCTGAAAATGCTGACTGAGAGATTTCGGATGCTGTACAATAATGGTGGGTTGTCCTTATCATGTTCCGTATGGCAAATGCATCATCCACATAACGAATCCATAATTTCGGTTGCATGTGACTTCATTCCAAAGCCGTCAATCTACTTGCATGTAGATCTATGCGGTCATTCATTGCAAAGTCGGAATCTCTCCATCTAAAATACGTGGAGTCCAGGCAAAGTTCCAGATAATTCATGGGGAAAAGGGACAGTCCATGTTCGAGGTATCTCGTATTTAGTATTTTTGTGATAATGTCCACTGCTGCAAGAACTGAAATTTATGTGATTAGGGATTTTACATCAAAACTTACCAATGTGTCTTCTCCTTGCAGTTCAGTGTCGCGCAGAAGTTTTTTCTGATTGCTTATAATCAACGAACCGAGGTATGCATTTCAGACAGTAAACCATGTATTTTACTACAAAATGACATTGCATCCTTTTCTCTATGTTTATTTTTAATAGAATCTTCTGACTCTTTTTGCATCATCCGGACCCTGTTTGCACCTCTTTGACCCTGATCACAATGACGACGTTCTCTCCCTCTCTCTCCGGTCCTGTCTTGAACCGTCTTTTTACACCGCTCCCACCTCCTGAACACACATCAAAGCGCGTCAGCGTTAGGCCTTCCATGGGTAGATAGATACAACGTTCAACGGGAATACCGGTTTCATACAGCGGTTTTGGGTATGTGAATAATTATTCGATCTTACAGGCAATCCTCTAATTTCAGTCATTCATTTTATTAGAGCCCTAAATAACCCCTCTTTTCCGGACCTGATACACACGGCCTCAAAATAGCAGCTCGATCATATCCCAGCCTTGTTTCGTATAATGCATTTATCTGGCTAAATTGATGAAGCGTACTTTACAAAATCCCAGAAAATCCTATCAAGTTAACGACATTGGTTACCCAGTGTAAGAACTGTTCGGAATTATATTCGTGGTCAATATATTTTATTGTGTTCAAGCAAGATGGAGTAGCATTTAACATACTTTCATATATTCTCCATAAAAAAATCGATGCAGACCGATATATCGCCAATTGCTTTATTTATTTAATGTCAAGCCTCACTATTTTGTCATTGATGGATAGGATGCTTGTCGAGATAAAAGGAGCCAACTGCGATTTAAATTACCCCAATAATGTGTGTATCTAGCATTCGCTTCCAAATGCCAAAACCTCCGCCATTCTTCCGTAGCTTGAATTAAAGCACCATTTCGTCGTATCAATGTCTCATCTGCAGAACAATAAATTATATCCTCTTATAGCCCATAGATTTATTGTGCGCTTGACTCGTTCAAATGGACAAATCATGCGCAGACCAAAATGGATATTTTATTATAGGTTGGAGACACCCGTCCCTTTCTGCTGTTACAAGCAGCTGGACAGTTATGGCGAGCACACATTTGTAGTACCAAAGACACGGCGGTGTGCCATCATATTTGGCCATCAGATAGCTTTCCTCATTTAGATCCGTCATAAAAATTTGGACTGCGAGTATCTTCATTTTCGATATAGTGCGCCATACTTTTGGCAGTGTCTTGAGATATATCCGGAATTTTCCGTCTACTTCCATGAAATGAACAACACGTGGATTAGTTCAGTCAATTTTTCATCCGTGCATGTATCGTTTTCTACCGCCATCGCGTTTAATTTTCCATACCACATCTTTTCCACATAGGAAAAAGAGAACTAATGCACCTATTCAGCCTGTCTGGCAATGTTCGCGCCCCGATGGGCCGAACTATAGGACAGTATAGACTAGCTAAGAGATTGGTTGATATTCAGAAAAAATGCTGGCAGCTGAATATCGGTGAATGAATACAATTTTTTTATGTAAATTTCACGTAATTCCTCCGCATAATTAACGCGCACGGGTAATATTTGCGGCCCGTGGAATTCCAATATTGCCTTAATCTCGGAAACAGTAAAATCAGGCACCCCCTTTCGGCGTAGTTTCAGTGAAACGAGGACAGGATGGCACTATATTTTCATACAGTTTAGTAGGTCACTGACCTATTGTTCTGGTTTCACTAAAGTAGATTTCTTTTAATGAACTTCTGTCATTTAACATTATGAGGGATAGGGAAAATAATTACATCCTTCTAACCTATGGGTATTTTCCCCGGTAAGGGATTTATGGAAGTGGTATCAGACGTAAATACTCCGGTTTCGTCGAATCTGTACTCTCTCGAATTAAGATTGAAAAGTACACGGTGAAACATCAGATATCATTCCGCAATAATGGAGAAGATTGGTTCCGAAGCTTCCTGATGGATAGTGCAGGAGTCTCAGATGGGGAATGCTTTGCTATAGTGATTTGTGGAGCTGTAGAGGTGAAATGGTATTGACGAAGGTTTAGTATTCATCACCTCGTCATTCCTCACCTCGACGACAGGCAATATCGTAGTCATTTGTTCTGTTTTAGAAAATTGAATATGCCTACATAAGCAGCTTAGGGCGATCTCGTTCTCTAAAATGGAGGTATAAGGGTCGTTTTTGCACAATAACTAAGCGCATTAATTTATCTATTGTTCCATGTCCTAAAAATAATTTGCCGTTCAAAAAACTAAGCAATGTTGTTTAAACAGCGCGAGAGATGTTTGTTCTATTACTATGCAAATTATACAGATGACAATTAATTTTTTACTACCATTTGATGCGGATATATATGTCTGTGTACGCCTCAATACGATTTTGCTGAATTCATTATGTGAACTTACTTATTGAGCAAAAACGACCTTTTTTACCTCATTTTAAGGCATACAATTCGGTATATCTCGTTTGCTTCTCTCTTGCAAGAAGAAAGTTCGTGTTTTCATATAACTTAAAGGAATAGGCAACCTTTGATAAACGTATATTGCAAATGAAAGAACAATTTCAGAAGTGTCCAAAACCATTTTTATTTCAATTTTGCAATTTTTTCCAACAGAGTAAGAAGCCGTTAATGATAAATTCTGTGGCTTGTAAGGCCGCCGCCATTACGGCAAGCTTAGTGACGTCACTGGGCCATAGAACACTGCAGTGAACTGGGAGGACACGCACAGTTTGCCTTGCACTGGAATAATCGCAGCCCGATAGGCTAGCAGGTGTGGCTATACATTCTTGTATTCTGTAACCTGCAAATACCGGCTAATGTTTGTACAATAACAATGATCTTATCCTTGTTGTTGAAAAATCGGGTTTGATCTGTCGGCCAGTCTAGACTGTCTAAGTGTCAAAAAACACAGTATCAAGTTGTCTGCTAAAATATATGCTTTCGTTATTTTCCAATACTTTTCAGCTGATGACTACGCCAACATGCGTCAACATAATTAGGCAGTAAAACTGACTGAGATTGTTTAATGTAACCGAGAATGAGAATAATCTGATTTCTGTTTTACCAATTCAAAGAATCGAGCCTCAACAAAGACCGGCACGGGAAAACGAAACTAAATCTGCCTCAGCTGGAGGGCCATTTCTCCGGGGAAAGATAGTCCGGAGATTTTTCTCACCGTTGAACTGTTGCCGAAAGAAACTGTTCAGCATGACACGGTCGTTAAACACCCACCCAAATATCTAGCGTGCGAGAAAATTTACCTGAGAAAGTTTATGGAATAAATCCTTGTCAGCTAATGTCAGCACCTGCACATGTGCTCGTCTGATCGTTTCCTAACAGGACATCTCACAGCAGAGCCGACTCTGAAAAAACGGGCTAAATACCAGAAGAGACATTGACCTGAAGGTCAAAAAATACCACTGAAGCCTGGCCAAGCCGTCTGGATGTACTGCGCTGTGCGGAAGCCTATTGTATGTCACAAGCTTACCTCTAGATGGAAGGGATCTTTCGTCATCACAAACAAAATTGACGACATAAATTATTTGGTGAAGATGTCTAAAAGACAACAGCCCAAGGTCGTTCACATTGATCGTTTGGTGGTGTACAAAGGGCGCATCCACCCACTTGAAAAGCAGCAAAGACCGCCTAGATGATGAAGGTTTCACCTTCAGTCTTGGTTATATTGTTTTTCGCTTTAGGGAAGTTCAAACCAGAAGAGTGGATAGCATATCGCTTGAAGACTGTCTTCGGGGCTTTTTCGGTGACTCCTATATGAGAGGATAGAGACTAAGTTTGTGGAATTGATGGGAATTTGATGCATGGATATGGCGATGCTATGTGTTACAACACATATAAGGGAAGTGGGAAGAGGTGCCGACATACTGACAGAGTCACATGACTTCACAGTATAGTCTTGCGGTTAACCTATACTGAAGCACATACCAAGAATCAAACGATTCGTGATATGTGTTGTATCTCAGGTACGCTTTTATTGTACCTGTTCATGTGGCAACTTGGATGATATGACCACACGGCCCCTAGCACCGGCATAAGCGGTATTAGATACAAAAATATAGAGAGCTATGATGGAAATGCTCTGACAACTCGAATATTGGTAATGGGTGAGCTGTTTCGCTGTGACAACTCATACACTGGGTCGTCGTCAGATGAAAATGACGGCATTTAACACAAAAGACTAGTCTGTAAGGCCCGATGTCGACCCAGCATCAACTTCCCACAAATACCAACATATATCAAAGACCAAAATATGAAGCATATGAAGGCAATTGTAGTTTCCACAACTAGGGAGCTCCCAACCTACTGGCGTTCTGAAATCCGCAAGGGATAGATCACCCCTATCCATCGCCATGACGGTTTGGGGCTATATGAAAATGCGAATTCTAATGGCCATGCCGGGTACGGATTCCGGACCTCTATTTCTAACGCACACAGACTGTAATAGAAATCGAACCACGATCATAATATCTGAGTCCAGGACAAAAGTCGAAGTGGACAAAAAACCCGGCGAACAAAAGCCACAGGGACAAAGGCCCTAGTGGACGAAGCCCCAATACCAATTAATCGGGCTATTCAGATAGGCACTACAAGAAAATTTAGATACGTGTACCATTTAGGTACCAACCGCCCCTACGACTGATGTAGCTCAGTCATTGCTTTCAAGTAGAAGACTTGTTGATAAATTGAGCCAATGCAACATTCAAAATGTGCTATAAGTGTGAATTCCCTGAACAAACAAAAATAGCATTAACCTTCAATGAAAGGCTGAGTAGTGTGATGGCCGAGATGGCTAGCTTACTAAATTACGAGAAAACGTGTCTATCCCTGAAAACCATAAATCTGGTCCTGTATCTTTCAGAATGTCACCCAAGACAACTGACTGTCGGCGGTGCAGTGGTAAATTCTCCACCAAGAAAGCTTTAAATAGCCACATCAGGTCGAAGGTTCATCAAAGCCTCCAAGTTATATGTCCGTTCAGTTTTGAAGAGAAGAACTTCCGACGTCAGGTGGACCTTAAACAGCATGTTGAAGGCGTCCATACCACCATTGCCAGAGATCTACCTAGGGACATGTGGGGTGAGCCAAATGGTGTATGGTTGGCAACATGCCCTGATGACTACCAGCGCCTTGTATCTGCACCAAGCTTGGCAGTCAACGCTTCTTCCACCGCCAGACAACTAGTCAAGAGCCGACTAAGCAACTGCCAACGGGGGAGACGGGTGGCACACCATGGTGCGGACTCGCACTTCATCCCCGCTGAAGAGTGTGATTTGTCGACCTTCGCCAGCAAAGCAGCCACGTTTCCCAGACCCACCATCTGTATACCATCCACTCAGAGTTGTGAATATATACAGATGAAACCAAATTACATCTGGGCATAGCTGGTAGGAAGAAATGTCGCTAATTTTTGATACGGTGCCACTCTCTCATCAACATATGCATGCAGTCCATCGCTCGGAAGATGCTGCTAATACTTGCCCAGGCCCACGGGAGATGGGTATATAGTGTCCGGCAGCTTTCCTCGTGTGGCCAAGGATGTGGCTGCTGCCTTGTGATTAGAGCCATCCCGTATTACCGAGCTCCGCAGATGAATCAAGCCAGTGATGTCTTTGAACAGTTTTGAACTCGAACCCGGCACCCTACACACAATTCCTCCTGCTTCCATAGTCCCACCAACATTACCAAGGGCCCTCACAACGGAATATTAACTCGAGGATGAGCCGCAATGATTAGAGCCATCAAGAACAGGGAAAACGCCTGACCATCAATCCCAGCTTGTAGAGGCAGCAACATTCCCAACGGCTAATACTATGTGCTCTCTGTTGACCGTGCAGATCTCGCCATGTCCTACTCTAGCAGAACCAGTCAGTCTACCATCAGAAGGAAAATCCCCGATCAGCACATCTCTTCCACTACAAGAATTCACACCAGTCAGCCCTCCATCCCCTCAATTTGTTCCTATCACCTAACTATCATCAGATATCTGAAACAGATCCACTTAATCTTTCTTGCTCCACTCGGTCTGTTATCACCACTGTACAGCCATCATCTCGCCTCAGAATTCCCTCCACCAGAACATCCCTGCCTGCGTCAGAGCCAGCACGACTAGATTCATCAACATGTGCCCCTTCCACCACTGGACAGGCTATGCCGCCATCCAACAACCCAAACACCATGCAGAAGCATCGCATTAGGACAAGACAACTGTTGGAGTATCGGTGCCTGCCAATTCTACCACCTGCCAGACGTGAGTGGGATGCCCGATGCCAAATTATAATTGGAGTCAGAGGACAGGAGAGACATAGCACTGCCTTAGCCCAAAACAGAAGCTGGCCCACTGGGAGGTTGTGGCAATGATGTTAGAGTAGACAAATGCATCTGCTGTCGCAATGGGCTTACAGGACCTAATGGACAAATACAATTTGCTCGCCCTTCCCGGGACTAAGGTTTCCAAAGAATCTGGTGCAGAGGTGATCAGGGGGTCGTGGCTGTACATCTACCGTACGTTGGTTAAAATTGCGATAGACAGCAGCGACAATCCGGATTCGGTGGCGGAGATGGTAATTTTACAGCTAGAGCACATGAGGGGAGCACGACAAACATCAACTGACCGACTATGTCACGGACTGGACAAAGGGGTATACCATTGGGTGCCCTAAATTCGCTGAGCTAATTGTTACAGATTATGAATACCAAAGGGGTAGGAAGTCAGACATCTGTTCACAGTTGTCTAATCGCCCAAAATTGAGGGAGTTGTTCAAAACTGAGTATAAATGATCAGATTCATACAAGTAGTACTTTTAACTAATTCATATCTTTATCATGTGAGAAAATTACGTGGTGTCTATTTATCACTGTTCTGTTTTCAGCACAGAGGCTAGGTTTTGATTATACCATTGGACTGTTATTCGTTTCCAGGCGACATACCAAGTGTTGTAGTTTGCACTGTGATTTATATGCATTATATGTTTGCAAAGTAGCCGACTTAAATAGCAGCTTTCACATTTTCGACCGACCAAGGTTCTTTTTGTCAAATTCAAACGTAGTTTAGCATGAACCCCTGTTCCTTCTGCGGATGTAAATCTTTTAATCGATGGATATTTTTTCAATAGATATTCCATTCGAGAGAGTGATACACGCGATATTCTGTTCCAGGGGACCGAATTATTCTAAATGGATTAATCGATAACATCAGGCTTCCCTGCGAAATGGTACCGTATCTTCATTCTTTCTCGTCTTCTGTGTGCTCGTATAAAAAAAGAAATAAAATTGAGCAAATCCGTTTACCCCTTCCTTCCTTCCGACTTGAAAGTTGTACCAAGTTATGTCAATAAATAAATAGATGTACAATGGAAAGGACCGATGGCAAATACGTCGTCGTTACTTTTTGCCTCTATATACCTGGATTTTGTTGTTGTCGCTCTAATTGTTCACACAAATCACCCACTCTCAGTATTTGCCGGCGCCAATACGATATATCTAGAGGGGGCACCTCTACCAAAATTAGCCGCGACGATGTAATGGCCTTTTCAGGTCATCTGATGAAGAACGATAAACTGTGTGACCGTTGGATAGAAGAAACGGCCAAAACATATTAATAGAATGCGATTTCTTATTCAGAACACATATATGTATATCTCAGACCCGACGCCGACCGAGCGCTCCTTGTTGCAGCACGTGTTATCTTTCACAACACTACAATCACACTGGTTGAGGGCTTCCACCAGCAGAATCCCACCATATAGAGGCAACAATTAAAACCAACATAACAACGGTGGTGGAAAATGATGCCGGCGTACAAATAATAAGCCATATGACCCCGAAGGCAAATAAAATCATCAAGAAAATCAAGCCAATGTCTGTGATGATTATCCCAGTCACGGTGTCATAGACGATGTGGATTCGATTGCCATGAGAACCATTCTTACATACGAAATATCCTTGTTCTTCATTCATCGCTATGGACGCTATACAATATTTTGTCGCCTTTATCTAGTCATTCTTACTTTCGAACTATCCTTGTTCTTCATTCATCGCTATGGACGCTGTCCAATATTCTGTCGCTTTTATCTATCCTGTTCACTTATCAACATGTGATAAAGATATCCGACTACGTTTCTTCATTTATAGTAATTCCGACATTCTCCGAACTTATAATTACATACAATGATCTTTATCCACATCTCCTCATCCACAGCCGAGTATGTAAGTATATATACAAAAAATATATCATCTTCTAGGTTTGTGTTGACTAACCATTGATCGGAATTCGAGTACTTTTGTTCAAGTAGAGTCGAAAGTTCGAATGATATGATTATAATCTGGGATCTGCATTTCATGGGATTGAGAACAAGATATCCTTTTTTGAAAATGGTACTGAACTTCAATGAGGAAGATCAACGCCAATGCCTGCCCCTCTATTCTTGGAATACAAACGAACTCAAAAATTATCAATTTTATCCAAACGGAGCGGAGTCCAAGTGTAATGTTCAAGTTTTCTTATTCCTTAGCCCAATCTGGCCTGAGTGAGATGGGGGCGCTATGGCCTTGCTAATTAAGTTTTCACCGCAGATCTGTAAAGAATAGAACAAGAGAGACGAAACATTGTAAATCATCTTGAAATCTTATGGCGTCGGACAGAATCATGAGATAATTCAAAATGACGGCCACCAGGTGTCCTCAGAAAGTCGGGTTTTCGGACTATTTCGTTCATTTGTCGAATTTTTCTTGCATAAATTTGCACAAGAGTGATTTATTTTCCCAAAACTCATTATTCTCTACCATATTATTCGGTTTCGAGGGAAAGTAAAAAATAATCGGAAAATTGGTCAAAATGGGCGAAAATAGCTTCCGAGAAGATGTTACTGTCACGTCAATTCGACCATCTTGGATTTTGTGTTTTACATTTTCTTATAGAACTTTACCCATATGTATAATATGAAAAGTTTCAGCACTCTACCCTAAGGGGTAGTGAAAATAAATTGTGGGCCGAAATCGTCCCCCAGCCTGCAACAGGCCCCAAATCGTCCAGGCCTGGCCATGGTAGGGTTATATACAAAAGCTATGCGGAAGGTAACAAAATACTCAGCTACACGGCCAATTTATATTATCTCGAATTGATATTTCTTGCTTAGTTGTGAAATGGAGTTTGCTTGAGAGTTATACCATTAATCAGAATTCTTGTCATTTTATGAGCCCTTACCTGTCGTACCGGACACGGGTTATGAATGGCCCAGGATTTTCCCGCTGAATACCAATGAATATATCGACGGACCCAAATGAATTGACACGAATCGTTAGACAGAAACCATTCATCAGCGATAGTACTTCCCTTATCTCAGCCTGTTTCCTGAGATAGAATCCTCATTTCCGCAGCAAATTCGTAATACCCAGTTCCATGTGTCAGTTGCTTCCTATTTACATATCAAACTCGATCATTGAAATATTCAGCGCTGTGTCACGAATGACCCCTTTTCGCGACTGTTACAACAAAGATTTGAATGCACTCTCCTACTCTTTTCCTGTGAAAGTTATTAAGTCGTCCAAACTCATATTTAGTGTTCGTCTAGAAGGTTTAGTTCTCGACGCATTTTAAGCACATAAATCTCAACATCTTTAGGTTTCAATCACTTTCCCAAACGTTCAGACAAGTGATGGAATGACCGTTTGGCCGGCGGTCGGATACATGACACAATGACAGCGTCTTGAGGTGATCGCTTGACGATATTATTGCAATTTATCAGAGCAAACCCAATAACATATATTCTATCTTTATTTTTAAGAAGGAAAACATATTCCCTCTTACCCTAAAACAATTGTCCAAAATCCTAACTAAAACTCGATCGATACCTGTAAAGTGTTCCTCAGCAGTAAATTCATTTGAAAGCAGTGGATACAACTAAGCTCAGGTTTTGCAAAGAATTGGGCTCAATAAAGTCGAAAAAATCCCAAATCACAGTGCCACGCCACATGGCCCCAGGGTTTGCTGATTCATGGCGTCGTCGAAATCAGTTTCAAAGCATTGTCTCCTGAAATTGAAGAAAAGCTGGTCTATAGAAAACAACAACAATTGTCGCGATTGCTCATGTGGTAATATTGAAAAACCCTCTCCAATGAATGCCGAGTAATGAAGTTTGGAAAAGAAATAATCGCCAGCAAATACTAGCCGTGCAGGTTTTCAATTTCGTTGCCGAGCATCGTCCCTATAGGGTACTCCAACCGCAAGTAAAGCCATTCATTCACTTTATCCCTGAACCCTAACTTTGGATCGGCCGCCCCCTACCCACCCCCTTCAAATACCCGCTGAATAATACGTTGCTTCGTAGAATAGAGGATTGAAACTCTACCAGCGAATGTTTTAGCACAATTCGAGTGGCTGCCTTAATAATGTCAAGGTGAGGTCATATTTTCGACCGATTTTCTATCCATCGTTTTGTAATACGTATTGACGTCATCAATGATATAAGCAAATGAAGAATAACAAAAACAAACAAGCCTATGTTTATGTACACTATCATTGTCTTTTTGAATTTGGTGCTAATACTGTTATGTGGAAAATGGAATAGGTCTTTGGATTATGGACGCGGATATTCTCTAATGGACGACGGCTGGATTATGAATGACGGACTAGACGCTTGTAATCTACTTGTTTTAATAGTTTTAAAGTATTACCCCCAAAACAAGTGTTTCCTCCAAGTGTCTACACCGCTACATGATGTTGTCCAGTAGAATTCGACACATGGAGAATTTTATTGTAACCAGCGGAATCGAAAACTTCTGTTCACAATACTTTGGAAACAGAAACCGGCTCCCAACGATTTATCACAGTTTCAATGTTACTGATCAATGACAGCAATTGGGATAAGTGTAAACCTAACAAACTGTACTAAAGGGCTTAGGGATCAGTGTATTAACTGATAGACACTAGGATACATGTAGATCACATCGTATTGGTAATTACTCTGTGTTTGACGTACAGTTAATGACTTTCGAGACGTAGAAGTCCGACCGCAAAAAAAAAAGATAAAAAAATAGTTGTGAATTGGTGTACGCAGCTATCCCACATGTAAGAATGCAACAGGACCTACCTTGAAGCGCCATTCTCGATTTCAAAGTGTCAGTAAAAAAAATCTCTTGCAGCCGTCTGACACTTGCGCGTGAGGTCGGGGTGGATTCGCCACCACCACCCACTCTAGAGAACTTTTCCAAATTGTCCAGGAACAAAACTAAGTAGGACCTAAAATTCCATGACTTTTCCATTAATCATTCTAATGTGATTTTAGCCCATATGTATTCTAATAGATCGAAGGGGCCGGGTTTATAAATGAACAATATTAATTAGAGAGGGAGATGAATCCACATTCTCTGTTCATATACACACATGGCTGAAACTCTTCTTGTGAATGAAAACACGTTCCACTACTGCCGAAGATGATAACTCACTGCCTAGTGTTCGTTCCTTGAGAGAAGCTCCGTACCATATGGCTAATATATTCAGTTGCCGTTCGTCTACGATTAAAGAATTGCTGGAGGACAGGGCTGTTTACACGGTAATCGGTGTTCAATACTTTCAAGATGAAAAATAACTTACAAATCCTTAATAATATTGTTACAGTATTCAGCTGATATTCAGAGAATTGGTTTTCCAGCAATTGTTTGATTGCCTATCAACTGAATTCTATTCCCGATAATACCAGGCACCATTAATGCATGCATGGATGTTTTATTAACTCCAAGTTCCCCATTATTGTCGATTCCCATATTCTCGAATATAAAAGTCATCGTGGACGCAAAACACAGGAGACATAAATGCAGCTGATCGATAAAAAGTTTTGCGTGGTAGTAATTGATTAGCGAACTGAGGAAATGATCTTCTGTGAGGTGCAAGGCAAGTTGCAAACACATCATGCTGTTCAAGTCACCTTCACCAGTCTGGCGAATGAAAAAGACTACATTTAGCCGGAAATATTTGAGATATTTTGTCCAATGTATATTGTGTCTGCAGTAGGTGAGGTGTTGCACCGTCATGTCCAGTGCTGACTCAAGTTTAGTTCTATGACTGGCCATGTGTCTTGTCAATGAGCGGTTTGAATGCTTTTGATCGTTTATTCAGGAACATACATTCCAATAATAGTCATTGCATAGTCATAGTCACTATGTTTTATGTTCCCCATAATTTCAAACCTTTCCTGTCGAGGCTGCTGGTTGGTTGAGTGAAGGAGGAAGCCTGGAGGAAAGTATACAGTTTACAACTATATATTCTTCTCATTTCTTGGACAAACTTCGCAATGCGGAATTTAAGAGAAGACGTTAAAGTTGGCAAGTAAACGGACGAACTCGCCAGTGATTCTATTATTGAGAAACATCGAAAATTAAACATAATATAATTTTTTTACCACATTTCTGAGCAAACAAGACACGCGTCGAGGTACCGATACTTGCGAAATGTATGGAATATAGTGTACTGTGCGAAATGTGGATATCTTGAATGGCATGGCCACATTAGAATAGATCCGAATAGTATTGGATACAAATGTCCAAGAGCAATTATGTGATAGTCATATCAAGTCCTGATGGAAAGAGGTGAACCATGTGACCATGTGGTCAGATAGAAGAAACGGTCCATTAGGGGAAAATATTACTAGAATGCAAGTTCTTGTTAAAAATTAAAATCTGTGATACCCGACGCCGACCATTTAAAGCTATTTCATTCTACACCACAGTGTCAAACTACACTAACAATGATTTGTACAGCGAGCAATCCTCGTGACTGAAACGTTCGCCAGCAGAATCTCACCATATACAGGTAACAATAAAACGCAACATATTGGAAAGATGCCTACGTACAGACAAGAGTCTGACCATATCTCCTGGATCGATCGGGGTTTGCGAACGGTGATGTCTTTTCCCTTTCGCTTCATTTGTTTGACAACACCACTGAACACTTGATTGGCTGCCTGGAACGGCCGGTCATGGATGATGTTAAATTCCCTGTTAAATGGAGGGCTCGAGAGGTGACGGCTGATGGCTGCCCGCAAGTTCACAAGACCAGATTTGCTGTACTCTGTGCCATCTTTCTTCCGAACTTCAGCATAAAAGCGACGTAGTTGGTCACCCAGATGTTCCACCACTAAGTCTTCAAATTCAGTATTTTCTTTTCGGAAAGATAGCCAATCTGGAAATGAGACAGATCTCACATTTGACCAGTCAACTATTTCTTTCAGTATCGAGTAAACCAATTTGTATTTCTTAGTTTTGATTTTGAAGAAATAAAATCTTGATTTTTAAAAAATAAAAGCGTCTTGTCGCTATATTTTATAATTTATTTGTATCACCAAACTCCTTGCAGTAACGTGGCGATAATGCTGGTCACCGCCCACTTTTACTTCATGTGTACTACAGTACAAGAAGTTTCGATACAATTGTAGCCATTTCATTCATAAATCATTCTCGACTCTCAGGGGTCGAAACTGAGTCGACTTGCTTGTAAAGTGCTATATCGGATTCGTTTATCAGATAATATGCATGCACTGTATTGGCTTGTACTTCATATAGAATATTATTATCCCCACGAGATTATTTTATGTATTTGTTTGTGGTGACTGTTACGCTTTCTCGCACGGTGCCGGTACGCCGTACACACCGTACGCCTCACCGGCCGTACGAAACCTTTGCGTACCTTTGAAATCTCGGGGTAGCGGAATTTCCGGAAATCATCTCGTCAAAAGCATCCGGGCCGGACAAATCATCCTGGATCTTTAGAAGTTCGCCCGGTTCGTCATGGAGAAAACATTCTCCAACACTCTTCGCACCCCTCGATGTGTCAATTTCATAAGTAGAATAAGTGCCCAATGGTTGCAATTTGTTTACAACCCGACATATTTCGTCGTGGAATAAAACCAGCTGACCGATGGCAAATTTACCACTCGGCGCTTGGGCCATTTTTTCGCCTCCCTGCAAATGCAACCGTGTTCGAGCAGACGACCGTTTACCCGGACTTGCCATAAAAATACTTCGTGCAAAACAACTGATTCTTTCAGTGCAGAGAAATAAAATATTTTATTGATTTTTATACATATTTCTTGCCCAAGATTAACCACAGGAATATGAGAACTAATGAGCTGGTGGTGCAGCGTGTAGAAGTTGACCTACAGGTCACGTGCTTGTCATGGGTACGGTACCGGCCGGCAAATGACATTTCCAACACGAGCAGGTTCGCGTTTGTCTGCATTTGTGGGCGAAGAGCTAAGAAGAACGAAGTTATATTATATATTTTTTCTCATACAGACTAGCGGACAGTTTAGGGCTGGAAATGGAATGGTTCAGATAACGAGTGCCTTTGCACTCCTTCAGTGTATCATGGGAAGAATGTTCCTGTGTTATTGCGGGGGGGAGGTAAACGCACTCTCCCGCAACCGTGATCACCTGTTTCACGAGGCAGTATTTTGTATTCTTGCAAAACCCGTTGCTATGTGAAAGTTTACCCTATATACAACATGTATTTGCACACGACACGCATAACACTGAAGGTTAGAATAAGCGTTCATGTGGACATTCTGAATGGTAAAAGAAGACAAACACGGCAAACAAACATCTGAATGACAGAGAGTGTGCAGTTATACGGAAAACGATGTATTCACAAGACCTTTACATAAATATCTCAGGGAAAAATCTGGCAACCATGATCCGACCACGAGACCAAAAAAAAAGACGAGTGTCCTCTGGAACGGAATGAGACAGGATCAGTAACGTGATAAACGTGATGAGTAATTTATTCGTACGAATTAAAACCCCTTTTTATCCATCAGTTTTTCACAAACATCATCCATCGCCAGCTCTAACGACAGCATTTGTAACCATGGCGTTATCTGTTGGATTTGAACTAACTCATCTGCTCAAGCGAAATGCCTAGAAACGGCGATTTTATATCCCCATTATAGACTCCTCCAAAACTGCAACAAATATGCATTTCCTTAGCGGAGTTTTAAGTCTTCGTAACACGCGTTAACTTCTTGCGTAGGCCTAATTATAACAAGATCGTCTAGTATAATCGGACATAGTGAGACTTTGTAACCTTAAATTGGAAAACCAGCAGATTTGAAATCTCCTCTTCACACTACGCTGGAAAAGACAGACACACGACTGATCGCATGTCCAATGTCATTGATCATTGGCAGCCAATGGGATTACAGTAAAAATAAATTGCGCGAAAAGGCTTAGAGATCAATGCGCTAACTGGCAGAGAGTGAGTTTGGGTAGACAATGGGATGAAGCGTATCCTTGGTCATTGTTCCCTGTCAAGATAATGGCTTCCGCGAAGCAGACGTCCGACCTTACGAAAAGATAACTAGTTGAGAAATTCTGAAATAGTGTACTCATATAACTATGTTGGAAAGAGATATGTCTCCAAATTGCTGTTATTAATTTATTTTGCTGAGGCTGTGCATCTAGAATTATGCAGGTGGGCTAAAATGAAAAGCGGAGAAACCACAAAAAGAATCCTGATCAAGCTGGAAAAGTTCTTCACAGGCGGTTGGGGTGCTGGTGAATTCACCCACTGACCCCTCCCCTCCCCTCCACACACGCATTCTTCAGGTATGGTTAGGATCACCTGCGCAGAAAAATATTCTGCTGATGATAGCTGCGTACCTGAAATATTTTTTTGAAATATCAGTATAAAAATGTTATTCTTTTGATAGAAATGCACATAGACGTATATCTCCGCTTCATCTGTACACAAACTTTTAAAAATGATGGCCAACATGCATGAGTATCTTTTCAATGCCCCCCCCCCCCCAAAATATTTTTACGGTATTATCTTTTTTATATTAATTCTATTAAATTATGACAAAATTTTCTGAAACCATGGTAAAACATTTTGTCATACTTGAATAACAATGAGCATATCTATTGCAGCACATCAAAGATTAGATCATTGAAAATGATTTTCCCACGGACAGGAATTAGAAACTGTGTCTCAGGTTTCGGCCTTTACCTTAATTAGAGATGGGGTTGATGGAGTGTCCTTACAATTTCCTCTTTTAATTTCAAATAAAAAAATGGTCGAAATCGAGATCCTCGTTTTTACTTATGCATGGCAAATCGTTACCCTGCAGCCGAACTTCATACGCCATGTCTATCCTTCTATCTTGAATAAAAAAATCATTCGTGCATACTACCATAGCTATATATAGTCAGTTACCGTTCGTCCTCGATTAAAAACAAGTTGAAGAGGGACCAAATTTATTACCAATAATACCAGGCACCATTAATGCATGCAAGGACGTTGTATTGGCTCCAATTTCCATATCAAGGTCCATTCCCATATTCACGAATATAATAGTCCGTGTTGACATAAAAACAAAATATATAAATGTATCATACAGATACACGACAATTTGACATACCGGTAACATTGATTTACGGAATGGGGAAAATGATCTTGCATGAACACAACATACATTTTAATAGACTCCCCCATCATTAGCCCGGAATATTTTGCGATATTTTGTTAAAATGTATATGGAGTCTGCAGTGGCTGAGGTATTACATTAAAGGCAACATACAAGGGTGGTAGAATCGGCCATACACGATTAACTCACGAACATTTACTAAAATAAAAGAACCAGTCCCAAGGTGTATTCCATGCCACGAAGATCTCACAGTGAAGTATATTCTTATCGACTGCAAGACATATTTTTTATCGAGCAGCTACTTTAGAAGATCTTTTTTGTCGGGTGAAAGAAGACTGTATCTGAGGTTATTTGAGAGAAATCGGTTTGTTGTGTAAGTTTTAATGAGTATGTTCTAATGTGTTGGATTACTAAGATATTAACTTGAATATTTAGAATTTTGTTTGATCGTCGCTATATAGCTGAAATATTGCTGAATGCGACGTTAAACCTTAATTCTCTCTCTCTCTCTGGTGTTAAATTATACCTGCGTACTGACAAGAAGTCACATGGCAATGGGGCTGCAAATCGCTGCAATGTGTGCCTTATCTGCTGTCATATCAAATTGGGCCGATGCTGAATGAAGCCTGAGTTGCCTGGAAATACTTTTTATGTTATGTTGTATTTCCTCATCGACCCAGTATGACCGATGTAAGAGACACATCTACTCGTGAACATTTTTTTTTCGGGTGGATATACATATGCCATTCTCAGTTGTTCACGCGGATGGTTACGTCTCATTTCTGATTGTCGAATCTAAATTTGTTCTCATGAATTTTTATCCATCTCCTTTTCAAACCAGTAAATGTAGCAGTAGCAGATGATTCGTCCGTGTATAGCTAATTTCGTTTTCAAACAGCCTTTTAATCCAAACACTACGGCATCCACTTGGGAGAATTTGTTATTGCCCATTTATATCATGTCTATTGGATATTACAGATGCAGATGTGGTTCTCCGTCGCAATCAATTCTCCAAGTATCCGAATAATCCATGTATAAATGTACTGTAAATCGATAGAATCTTGGCTGCTTGAATCAACAAAATTGGGCCGACATGATTGATCGTCCACTTTATGTAACAGTAGCATTTTTTTCGATCCTCGTCTAAATCTAAGGATCTTAGTTGACATGCTGGTGAACCATCCCAATATATTTACTCAATTGTGGTATTAAAGAACTTAGGAGGCTATCTGAGGGAACAGGACAATGGTTAATTCCAAGGACAGTGTACTGAAGGAATAGCTATATATGTTGGACATAGACGAAGGCCAGTGTAATACATAATTACTTTAGATTACTTCCTTCTGCGAGTACATGCATTGGTCAATGGGAATGCATTTATTCATACATCTCCTGTAGAGAGAGGTTAACCATTGCCTCGTGAATATATTGATGTGTTCATCAGCAAGTAGCAATCATTATATCCAGCCATGGTTCGTCTGACAAAAATCCGTACCATGGCAGAGTGTGGGTCTGGCATAGCTATAAGATCAGTCGTAATTTTTAGCAATGCTGAATCATATTGTCGTTTCTGTCAATTAAACAAGATAATTCGGCGAAAGTTGGTGAGTTGTCTCCCTTACTCCTAAAACACTTGTATGACGTTTGTATGTTATGGTGCTTGATCAATAATTCGGTACCATATATTTTTCATTATTAATCATAATTACCATGCGTTACTTGTCTATTTATCACCAATTTGTCAAATAATTAGAGTGGGTAGATGATTATTTACCCGAAGTATTCATCTATTTTGCTCCTTATTAAACTGTTAAAAAATTTGCTGAACCACTCACAAGACTGCGGTTCATCATAATGGTTTATAAGCAATTCAACGACAGGATAAAGCATACGAATACATGCTCTGCAGCGAAACTGATTATAACTGAAGACAGCGATTGATTTACGGAGCGTCAGCTTTTTTGGAGAAAATGAACGGTAGATGCAAATACTTTCCTATGCGCTGACTTAAGATCAATTGACAACTGACGGGAAGGTCAGAACGGAGATCACCGTAGCAATCATAAATTCCACCGAATATCTACGAGGAGTTGTGATTAGAATATAAAAGTGTACGAAGTAAGGGTTGTCAGCTGAGATCAGAGGTTGAAAATTCAAATTCCCACGTGATTAATCTCACCATATTTCTAGTCTTTTAATCACTGCTGGATGTCACCTTTACCATCCCAATCTCCTTGATCAAGCACAGTCAAATATAGAGATATTTGATATCACCATGCTAAAGATGTGTGTGACCTTTTTATTCAGTTTAGAATAGGGGTTCAATCTGTTTTTCAAAAATTATAATTTTGATAATTAATCAGGAGTTGTTTCCGACTCGATGAAGTAGACCCAACAGTGCTGCCTAATTTTTAGGTATTCAGGTAACCCCTTCAGTTTAGATTGCTCACCTCGCTGGTATTTGCCAGGGTTGTTTTCGCGCCCAAGATGACTGACGTATGACAGAACTATAAACGAAGGGCCGTAGCTTTGGATGGAAATTTGTTGATTACTGTGACAGGGATCACATCATGTTAGCGCATGCGGATTTCAAAATGTCCGAAGAACAAGAATAAAAACGTCGCGTATCGCATTCAGTTCATTCAATTGACTCACATAATGGACTCTTATCAAATTCATTCGAATTATTATACGAAAGTCCTTTGAGGGCAGGGAATTGCCGAAACTATAACCTCAGCTGTGCTTAAATGCTCGAATGCAGAAGGGTCTTCCAGTGTCTGCGTTACGTAATTTCTTATCAGCTCATTAAGATCACGTACTTCATTTCCGCAACTTCATTTGTGTTCAATTTTATGTCCGCTAAACTCCTGGAACTTTTATGTCTTTCACAGGCTGAGTATTTTTATCCTTCCATCCTGTTTATACTTGATGATGATCGATCAAACCAATTTCTCCACAGAATAACTGGCATGTCTAGGTTTCGCTAAGATTATGTCACACACCATCACAGATTTAGTATCTAATTGATATTAGTTGATTGAACCTGCACTATGGCAAAGTGAATCGATGCTTGGTCAACGACAGAGAAAGTGGTTCGCTTTTGAACAAATGCTACAAATAATATAAAGCGACCCCTAATTCTTCATTCTTTTCTTGTATATAAGAGCCCGACGTCATTTCCCAATGGAGTATTTTTCCTCTTACAGAACCAGCAGGAATATATGTCTTTACGATATGATGTTGCCAGACACGCTATATAAAAATAGCTAGCAAGCGTCATATCCGACAATCGACATTCAGCCGTCGTCCAAAAAATAATTTCAGCGTCAATAATTGAAAGATGTCTTTCATACAACAGCACCAATTCCATATGTGTATGAAATCAAACTCATGAAAACGCACGGTGTTTTCCTACTAGAAAAAGGTGTTCTACTCATAAAATTCTAATCACTGACCATTATTCTTTTTCCAAATTAATTTCCAAGTTGTTTTCAGAGTATAAAAAAAATCGTATCGATCAGACGTGAAAGGAGGGAGGAATATAGATCTCTGGCCGGGATCCAGTACATCAATGAGGCATATAATAATACACCAGACACCAGTCAGATTTTCGGACAGAATTCTAGCACGAGCGCACATCACCGGAGGTTACATCATAAATATTGAAAACGCTACATTTCGAGCGTTCCAATTACTCTTCAATTCTGTTTTATATTTCGGTTGACCGTAGCGATAACAGGAATGTTGTAGAGATCATTTCCCGTGCTCATGTGAGTAAGCTTACGGAAAGAAGTTCGCCAACGCGCAAACTGAGGGGGTTGTTCGGAGGGATTTAAATTGAAGCGCGTGTGTGTGGGTGTTTCCCTGTATGACAAAGCCACGTCGAAAATTACTTTTTCATTACCAAGTATGATCCAAAGAACATGGAGTGAGCCTGTGAAACAAAGTGTGCGCTGTGAGGACTCGGCACCCAAACGAATATCTCAAAGCAGGTTAAAAAACTTGTATTATTTATACTAAAGGTACCGTAAGTCCAAATAATATCCCAGCTAGACTGATCGCTCGATATGCAGATAGGGAGACCCCTGTGACATCCAGTCTGTGGCCCAAAAGTCCCCAATCGACCGACTTGCATGGAGCATAAACCATCCATGCCTATTGGGACTGTCTGTACTAATTCGAGATCTGGTGAACCGAAGGTCCATGATTAGCTGCAAAACCAGCAAATTATGGCGCTGACCTTGTCTGTTCTTATTCCCTATTCACGTGAAATGATTCTTGGCAGTGCCAATATTTTCGCTTGGAGAAAGTTTATTCCAATTAGTCTGAATATTCGAGGAAGCAGATACTATATACCTAGGGAGAAAATGACTTACACCGTCTGGAAATTTGAATGTGTTAGGAAATTATGTAAATAGTTGGTTTTAAAGCATGGACCAAGGGGAAATGATAGTCAGTTTATCTTCGAGATATTCGTATCATAACTGGGTTAAACTTTTTAGCTTAGGTAACCTGCTCTCTTCTGTGAGGTTTATTTCCAGTGTTATAGTCATATAGCTTAGCATTATTTTCCCAGATTTCCAGATAAAAGCGGCAAATTTTGCATGATGCTTCCGTGAGTGTTACTGAGAAGTTTCAGCCTAGGAGCCCTCTTGACCTTTCTCGATTATTCAGGTGAAACACATAAATCAAACATGGCCGCCAAACATGATAAAATATCGATTTTCCTAGGTTCTTCGTGCCTTAGGAACGCCACATTGGTATCAATATATGGCTTATTGAGGTCATTCAATGAGATTTGTTACACAGCTAAACCGCAAGTACATATAGATTACCTACAGCTAATATTACATGTAACTATTAAAGCTTACTAGACCTCATGTATTTGGGGTTTATCACATTATTGTGCCCAAGGCTGGAGGGGGTGGTTGCTATATATTTTCGGTTCCTCTCCAGCTAGAGGACAGGGGTGACTTCGAAGTTTATCATTTTGGTGTTATTTGGAGCCTATTAGGATAAGCCCCAAGAAGAGGATCATGGAAAAATTCAAAAGGCGGCCAAGTGGGGTATCACAAAAGTGATGTTTTCGTCATTTTTCTTTAAAATTCCTGCTTTCCTTCTGGGGAAAGTGGACAAAACTATTTTTATTTCACATCAGATTATTATTTACTAATTTATCATGCAGTTTTGCAAAGAAAACACATCAATGAAAAATTGGCGTCATCAAAGCGGCGATGTTGAATTTTTTACATGTTTTATTGGAACGTGACTCAAGGGTATAGTGTCAGTTTCGCCCCCCTAACCTCAAGGGGTAAGAAACATATTTGGGGGGGGGGCACGAAATGGCTTTCCCTAGGCCTGGACATGTCCCAAAAATCCCAGGCCAGATGCAGCTGACTCGAGGGAGCGAATTGAACATCATATAGTTCGCCAGACAGCACAGAGAAAGATTACCTATTTATAGTCGTTTTGTTTGAAGAACCTGCAGTAAAGCCGAGTAATTACCCTCGTGCTACATCGATATCTTAAGGTTCTAGGATCCCTATCAGGCTACAACACTAATGTAAAATGCATAATCAACTATCAGTTAGCGAAAAGAAAGTGATGAAAAATATTTCCTTCTACAAAAAAATAAAGCTTTCGAACTGTCAGTCAAGATATTGATCTAGAGATACCCACTTGAGTCTGAATGCATCTTTGAGAACAACAAGTGAACCACACATGCTCATCTAACACATGGTGATAAACTGATCAAATAATTGACTTCAAAGCTTTTAACAAATAATATTGAGAGGGAGAGAGAATAAAGGTTTTGCGTCGCGTTCAGCAATATTTAAGCTATATAGCGACGAGCAAACACAATTTTAAGTATTCAAGTTAATAAATTAGTAATCCAACACATGCACACATTAAAACTTATGCAACAAACCGATTTCTCTCAAATAACCTAAGATACAGTCTACTTCTGGCGTGGCTAACTGCCATGATGAAGCTGTTAAGAGCTTGTTAGATAAAATTTGACTAAGCTTAATACAATCTGCTACAATGTCTGGTGTCATACGAATTCCAAGAGGTGGAATAATGAAGGATTTCTTTAAATACAAATCCAGACAGATGTTCACTGGGGAAAATTCGAGGTTGTGACATGCTGAATGTCAGCGAGGTTTGTGGTGCAGAGACTCCTGGACTATTAAGCTCAACTGGTTTGAGACAACAGATTGGCACTCTTTCCCAAATTCTAAACCTCAAAGACAATGAGATTAACATTTTGGCCAACTTGATGAGACACCACATCCGCATTCATAGGGCGTTTTATCGTCTGCCTGAAGATACCCTACAGGTTGCGAAGATCTCAAAGTTGCTGATATCAATGGAAAAGGAACAAGACATTAAATTCCCTTCTCTTCTCCCACACAAATACAGGAAAGAAAGAGGGAGAGAGAGAGAGAGTCGCGTTCAGCAATGTGTCTGTAAGCATATGAAGCCAAAATAAACTTTACATTGAAAGATTCGTCTTGTCGATATGCATTTGTCCATAGACGGTTTGGTTCTGGACTGGCTTCATATGCAAAATGACACTTGATGAAATGTTTTCTTTCACGCCGGTTGCAGAGTTAGGTAATTCGGTCGCTCATACTCATCGCCATATATGGTGGTTAATGGACAGACTCGCACTACTTTCAGTCGTATTTCCATTCATTTTGTCCAGGTTCAAATCCCATGTTGTCTACACGAGGACAAAACTTATTGTGTCTATGAGTACATGAATATTTGTAGTATGTAATAGAAAAATATGGATCTGATGATATAATTGTTTATGCACATATTAATATGTGCACTGTTATAAAACTAAACCAGCCAGACAGACATTCTGAATGTAGTAACGAATGTTGAGCTGTGATTTTCAAACGTAAAGGTTTATCTGAAGCGCAAACGATGATGTCTGTACAATGTAAGAGACTTGGAACGTAGAATATTGGGTAGCAGTCGGTATATACATGTAGGTGACAATGGTGTGGACGCTGTACGCATTCGAGCGCTAACAGGGGAAATAGGCCAAAGTGCTAAATATTTGTTGAACACTCTGACTAAGGTAACAATTTACGGTTTTCAATGTACATAACATGGTAGCATATTCACATACCGTACAAATATAACTGGTACAAATACACACTGGCAAGAAGATAACGCTGTGAAACTATTGAGTTAATTTTATTAGCGATTCATGAAGCGTTGAAGCATACAGACGGCAGCTCTCGTAGGATATTAGATAGTCGACCAAACCTCACTTCGCTTGTAATACCGAGCTGACTGGTAAAGCCTAAAAGGGAGCCAAAGGCCTCAAAAGCACGCCAAGTCCTTTCAACATCAGCTATTTTTTAGGACAGGAATATAAGTGGAGTGAGCCTCTAAAGCAGAACATGCACTGTGGGGTGGTTGGGCCAACGTGCTAACTTCTTGCGTATTGATAACTAAGGAACCAAAAGGTTTTATTCTGTATCAACCCTATCGGACATGGATGACCTTACCTTTACATAAATATCTCAGTGAAAAATCTGGCAACCATGATCCGACCACGAGACAAAAAAAATGACTAATGTCCTCTGAAACGGAATGAGCCAGGATCAGTAACGTGATGAACGTGAGGAGTAATTTGTTTCTACGCATTAAAATCCGATTTCATCCATCAGTTTTTCACAAAAACCAACCATCGCCAGCTCTAACGACAGCATTTGTAACCATGGCGTTATCAGTCGGATTTGAACTAACACATCTGCTCGAGCGAAATGCCTAGAAACGTCGATTTTGTATCCCCATTACAGACTCCTCTAAATGCAACAAATATACATTTCCTTAGCAGAGTCCAAAGTCTTCGTAGTACACGTTAAGTTTTTGTGTAATTATAACAAGATCGCCTAGTATAAGCGGACATATGGAGACTTTGTTGTAACCTTAAATTAGAAAACCAGTAAATTTGAAATCTCTCCTTCACAATAAATTGGAAAAGACAGACACACGATTGATCACATGCCCAATATCATTGATCATTGGCAGCCATTGGGATTACAGTAAAGATAACAAATTGCGCGAAAAGGCTCAAGAGATCAATGCGCTAACTGACAGAGGTAGTGTTTGGGTAGACAATAGGATAGAGCGTATCCTATTGGTCATTGTTCCCTGTCAAGATAATGGCTTCCGCGAAGCAGACGTCCGACCGTACGAAAAGATAAGAACTAGTAATCCTGAAATAGCGTACTTATATAACTCTATGTTGGAAAGAGAGATGTCTCCAAATCGCTGTTATTAATCTATATTGCCGAGACTTTGCATCTAGAATTATGCAGATGGGTAAAATGAAATGAAAAAAGAGAAACCATAAAAAGAATCCTGATGAATTTGGAAAAGTGCTCTACAAGGGGTTGGGGTGATGGTGAATTCATCCACTCACCCCTCCCCTCCACACACGTACACTTCAGATATGGTTAGGTTCACCTGAGCAGAAAATATTCTGCTGACGACAGCTGCCTACCTGAAATATTTGTTGAAATATCCGTATAAAAATGTTATTCTTTTGATAGAAATACACATAGACGTATATCTCTGCTTTATCTGCACACAAACGTTTAAAAACGATGACCAATCACTATTTTTACGGTATTATCTATTTTTATATTATTTCTATTAAATTATGACAAAATTTGCTCAAACCATGGTAAAACATTTTGTCATACTTAAATAACAGTGCAGCACATCAAAGATTAGATCATTAAAAATGATTTTTCCACGTTGAACAGGAATTAGAAACTGTTTCAGGTTTCGTGCTTTACCTTAATCAAAGATGGAGTTGATGGGGTGTCCTCTTTTTCCTCTCTTAATTTCAAATGAAAAATGGTCGAAATCGAGATCCTCGTTTTTACTTATGCATGGCAAAACGTTACACTGCAGCCGTGCTTCATACGCCATGTCTCTGCTTCATTCTTGGATAAACAAAAATCATTCGTGCATACCACCATAGCTATATATAGTCAGTTACCGTTCGCCCCCGATTAAAAACAAGTTCAAGAGGGACTTACATTATCGGATACGTACATTATCTTCGCTACTTTTACCATAAAAACTGATCGATAAAACTACATAACCCATAATACACGGGTTAGGATACGGCATGTAATCATCCGTTGATACGTTATTTGTTGTTACGTATTGATTGTATAATAAAGCGAAAATTTATTACCAATAATACCAGGCACCATTAATGCACGCTCCAATTTCCATATCAAGGTCCATTCCCATATTCACGAATATAATAGTCCGTGTTGACGTAAAAACAAAATATATAAATGTAACATACAGATACACGGCAATTTGACATACCGGTAACATTGATTTACGGAATGGAAAAAATGATCTTGGATGAACACAACATACATTTTAATAGACTCCCCCATCAATAGCCCGGAATATTTTGCGATATTTGTTAAAATGTATATGGAGTCTGCAGTGGCTGAGGTATTACATTAAAGGCAACATACAAAGGTGGTAGAATCGGCCATACACGATTAACTCACGAACATTTACTTTAAAAAAAAGCCAGTCCCAAGGTGTATTCAATGCCTATTCTTATCGACTGTATAGATTTTAAGATTGTAAGAGATCTTTTTTATCGAGCAGCTACTTTAGAAGATCTTTTTTTGTCAGGTGAAAGAAGACTGTATCTAAGGTTATTTGAGAGAAATCGGTTTGTTGTGTAAGTTTTAATGAGTATGTTCTAATGTGTTGGATTACTAAGTTACGGATTTCAAAATGTCCGAAGAACGAGAATAACAACAAAAACGTAGCGTGTCGCTGTCAGTATGTCGGCATATTGCTGAATGCGACGTTAAACTTTAATTCTCTCTATCTCTCTGATGGTAAAATATACCTGCGTACTGACAAGAATTCACATAGCAATGGGGCTGCAAATCGCTGCAATGTGTGCCTTGTCTCCTATCACATCAAATTGGACCGATGCTGAATGAATCCCGAGTTGCCTGGAAATACTTTTATGCTATGTTGTATTTCCTCATCAACCCAGTATGACCGATGTAAGAGACACATCTACTCGTGGATATTTTTTTTCGGGTGGATATACATATGTCATTCTCAGTTTTTCACGCGGATGGTTACGGCTCGTTACTGATTGTCGGATCTAAATTTGTTCTCATGAATTTTTATCCATCTCCTTTTCAAACCAGTAAATGTAGCTGTAGCAGATGATTCGTCCGTGTATAGCTAATTTCGTTTTCAAGCAGCCTTTTTATCGAAACACTACGGCATCCACTTGGGAGAATTTGTTATTGCCCATTTATATCATGTCTAATGGATATTACAGATGCAGATGCGGTTCTCCGTCGCAATCAATTCTCCAAGTATTCGAATAATCCATGTATAAATATACTGTAAATCGATAGAAACTTGGCTGCTTGAATCAACAAAATTGGGCCCACATGATTGATCGTCCACTTTATGTAACAGTAGCATCTTTTTCGATCCTCGTCTAAATCTAAGGATCCTAGTTGATATGCTGGTGAACCACCCCAATATATTTACCCAATTATGGTATTAAAGAACTTAGGAGGCTATCTGGGGGAACAGAACAATGGTTAATTTCAAGGACAGTGTACTGAATTACAAGCGTCTAGTCCGTCATTCATAATTCAGCCGTCGTCCATTAAAGAATATCCGCGTCTATAATCCAAAGATCTATTCCATATTCCATATAACAGTATTAGCACCAAATTCGAAAGGACAATCATAGTATACATAAACATAGGCTAGTTTCCTGCAAGAGAGAAGCGGTCAACCGTTTTCAATGATGCCGACAAGTCATCATGATGTTCCAAAAATATCAAATCCGTATCGCTGATCAGTATTCTTAATCCATGATAATCGTTGTAAAGTCGTCATCTAGAGAATGATGTATCTCAGTCACGCTTTGAATGTGACTGTTCATATGAGCACCATGAGGATCTTGAAGTACATGGGTTCATACGGCCCCTAGCCCCGGGTTAAGCGGAATTAGACACAAGTTACGAAACGTAGCGCCATAGATCTTGCACGCTACGTTCGTATTTTGCTATCAGCATGCGATATGTATCGCCAAATTTGAGAAACTTTGAGTGGAGGCCGCTTGGTGGAATAGCCCTGTTTTATAAGTTTCTGCAACAATGTTTTGTGACTTTGATTAAAATCGTCACATTTAACACAGGATCTAGCAAATGCTACTAAGCGAGATATGTATACGCCATATGCAGGTCCCACTGGAATATTACTGTCCAGAAAGGGATAGTTTACTATGTCGAAATTGTAATGTCTTTTGTCATAAAGTCGACGAGAGAGAATGCCCGCTTCATTTTTATAGAGATATAGATCTAAATGCGATGTGCTTGTAGGGCTATCTGTAGTTTCCTTCAAATCCAGTGAAGGTGGATATATATCCATCACTGCATCATTTATATAGCGATTATCCACAGCGAGAAGATCGTCTATATAGCGTCTGGTGAATGAGAAGGAACGAGTATTTTGAAAGCGCCTGCATATAGTCATATTCATAAGAGAACAGATACAGGTCAGCCAACAGGGGTGCACAATTAGTACCCATTGGAATACCTATATGCTGCTGATATATTGTGTTGCCAAATTTCACATAGATATTTTTAATGAGAAATTCAAGCAACTCTATAAACAAAGAAACATCCCATGAATGATATCTCTTGTATGTAGTAGAGCTAAAGAATGCTTTATGGCTTCCGACATTAATATATCTACGATCAGTTTTCTTGAACACAGATACTATTAATGAACTTAGACGGTCAATAAGGTCCTGATGAGGGATTGTAGTATAGAGAGTCGATAAATCCCATGTGGATACATGTCTGTACGGTATGTGACCTTTAGCATCAAGTTCTTGCGTAAGACATTTTGAGTTTTTCAATATCCACATACATTCAACGCCAGTGTTCTTAGAAATAGTGGCGCAATACCTTTCCCAAAATGCTTTTACCTCCTGAAGGGCCCTCGTCAATAGGGTTGAAAGAAGCTTGGTGGTGCAGCTTCTAGAACCAGTTATGAATCTAGCTTTGTATGGTGATTTATGCATTTTGGGAGTCCAGTATATTTTTGGTATGTCGTTATGATTGGTTGGAATACAAATACCTCTTTCCCTGAGAAACTTTTTGTGATTGTTAAATAAATCTTCCAGAGTAAATGCAGTTTGGGAGTAAGTAGACGTATTTGATGATGATATGTCTACACTCAGTTCTTTAACCAGCACCTGGTAATAGTAATATTTACATATGAATATTATATTATTTGGAGCTTTGTCTGCTGGAACTATGACGAATTTACTCTGGAGATTTGCTAGAACTTCTTGCGAATTGAGGTTTCTCAGTACTTGTTTTGCTTGGGGAAGAGTACTACTGTCAATATGGCGGATTGTTTCAACGACCTTGCTCTTGGTGAGGTCCAGCCAATCAGCGAGTACTGTAGGTTCAACTTTTTCTCGCTTAGACCAATCAATAACGTACTGTTCCAATGCAGACAGGCCTATCTTCTGATCGGCCTTCAGATTTATTCTTCTCGGCTCTCTATATTTAGGTCCTTTCATCAAGTAATTTCAGATCCTTATCACTCACCACATCAAGGTCACCAGTCACATGTTTGCATGGTGTATAGATAAAGTTCGACGATTCACAATCACAACTATAGCCTCCTGACGTATATAAGTTCCAGTCAAACTCCTTGACAGCATTGGAGTAATTGAATATTTTGGCCTAATATTTTAGTATACTTATATGAAATACAAGGAGGTTCTGTAAACTTAAAATAGTTTGGTACAGCGTTGCGTACCTCTGGATCATTCAGGATTCGAGGTAAATTAATAATGTCCAGTCCTTTATTTAAGTAGTTGAGTTTCAAGAAAAGCCGATCTTGAGATGTTTTGATTATGTTCACTGGACGATACAACCGAAAATACGCTATATCTTGACATACTTTACTGATTTTTGGTGGTAGTATATTTCCTGAAGACGCAGATTGTTGTATATCTCTGGCTATTTGATCTAAAGCTCTCAGAGGTAACGCATACACAACTATACGTAAGCTATGTATCTTATTGGGTGTGTTAGTTAAACCCACTAAGTAATTTAAAGTGATATGATCGTGAATCATCGAACTATTAAACTTTCGCCAACCATGGCTGCGATGTCTCCTGTGATGGGGTTTAACTAGTTGGGTAATGTTGGATATATTTGAACGGCGGTTTGTAGCATTACCGAACCCACTGACATTATCATTTAAACCAAACGGAAAAACTGACCCAAGTTCTAGCATCCAGAATAATTCCCGCTCTCGGATTTTTCTCTCAAATCCAAAGAGGGAATCCTTAGTAGATGGATAGACGACGTCTATGATCTGAATACTAAAGTTATCCCAGCCATG
>JAVTVY010000940.1:0-34613 GCA_036873755.1 Hanleya hanleyi
AGCAACATTTCAAAGCGTTTCAAAGTTATTGCTTGCAGCAGAAAAGAGCGGAAAGAACCCTAATGGTGCCACCTACAGGCAGATCTTTCTGAAACGCAATACCGATCAACATCTTGTCACAAGGAATGCATATGCAACTAGATACAGTCGATCGAATACGATTGGAGGCATGCCTTTTGCATCTTTAGTAAAGGAAACATTCATAATTTGTGAAGAAAGTAAAAACGTAAAACTTGGGAAAAACATCATTAACATGGCCCCATAAGATAACTTGAGGGTATCCACATACCAAATTTAAAAGAATCCATTAAGGTCCAACAGTTACTGTCCGGAAATGCAATTTTACCTTGGCCCTCAGGTAGCACCATGTGTAGGCAGATAGGCATAAAAAATAATCCCAACCGAGATCTTGAAGCAAGACCCCTTGACATTGGAAATAGAAAATGTTAACTTGGCCTACAGGTGGCGCCACCTATGAGCAGATCGACAAAAAAAACAATACCAAGTGAAACCTTCAGGTAAGGTACATGTATACCAAGTTCATTATTAAGTATTAAAAAGTTATTGTCTGGAAATAATTTTAAATTTACCCCCAGGTGGCACCACCTATAAGTGGGTCGGCATGAAAAACAATGCCAAACGAGAAATTGAGGCAAGGTACCTACACATCAAATTTGGAATGAATCGGTTCAAGTTTTTAAAAGTTATTGTCTGGAAACACTTAACTTAGCTTTCACGTAGTTCCCCTATCAACATGAAAAACATTCTCAAGCCAGATCTTGAGACAAGGTACCACCACACCAAATTTGGAAAGAATGCTTAAGGTTTTCAAAAGTTATTGTCTGGAGATGCAATTTAATTTGGCCCAAGGTGGCGCCACCCAGAAGCGGATTGGCAAGAAAAACAATTCCAAACAAAAATATATACATGTAGACAAGGGATCCATTTACCAAATACAAAAACATGGGTCTGTGCCTGATAAATTGAAATCTTTTGGGGTTGCAATTATCCCAATATTGCAGACAACACACAAATTTCAGCTTCTGCCAAGATATATTGGAGATATATACATGTATGCTCAAACACAATATATGAGGGTCGGGCGAGGGCTAGTTTGGGAGATAGAGGGTGTGGCGCGGCGCCCTGGGGATGGGGACATGCTCTTCTTGAGGGTAGTGGTAGGTGTGCTGACATGAAAGCCATAGAAAGCTCCCTGTACATGAAACAACCACACTGACAACTGCATGCCATCATCTATCACAGTCCGAAAAACCACAAGGTGGAATTCAATTCAATTCAGGAAATTGATCATATACACAGTGTGCACCCAAACTTTAGGAACTCAGTTGTAATTAATATAGTAAGTTACACTGTGGACACAAATGGTTCCTGCAGAAGCTTTAGGGTAAATCATATAATGTGAGATACAATTATTTGATAACAAAATTGAAGAAAATGTTGTCCTTCATTTAAGACAACATGAAATTTAAACACAGGAAGGAAGCAATCAGAGATATTGCTCAATTGTATGCCCTCCCTTCCACTTTGATCCAACACTGCCCCGCCATTGTTCTGCATTTCTTTATTGGTTGGTGGAGGCCTAATTTGGATAATTATAAAAATTCTGTTTCAATCACTTTTTTGCCATGCCTCACATACATGTAATACATATTCCAAGTATCAAGCAACAAGTGATAATACGATGCTTCGATGCAAGATGGTCGCCAGGCCTTTCACCAACTCCGAAAATTTGACCTGGTTATGAGACCTACATTCCTTGGGAGTTTTTTGTGGTGAAATTATGAAGCGATCAGTGAACTTTGAATTTTGCACCCAATTCACTGTTTTTGGGGCAATTTCATACTTCAGGACCTATGTTGTCTGCTTTGGAATGTAACATATAATATAGCCATTTTCCCGGTTCAAATCGGTTATGGACTGAGATCCAGCTTGGACAAATAAATATATCCCATTCACTTAGGTTTAAACAAAGGGCCATAACTTTTGAAAATATAACCGAAAACAGAGTAACTTCACGCTGCATACCTATGGGTCACTGACGACATATCATGCAAATTTTGTACTTGTTCATACAATATTAACCGAGATCCAGACTTACAAATCCCAATTCACAAAGATTTGAAGAAAAAGGGCCATAACTCTTGAAAATATAGGCGAAATGTGGAGAAACTTCACGCCGCACAACTACAGGGCACGGACCATATATCCTGCAAATGTCCATACAATATTAACCGAGATCCAGCCCGGACAAGTTCCAATTCACAAAGATTTGAAGAAAAAAGGGCCATAACTCTTTAAAATATATGCGAAACGTGAAGAAACTTCACGCTGCAGAACTATAGGGCACTGACCACACATCCTGCAAATTTCATAATTGTCCATACAATATTAACCGAGATCCAGCCCGGACAAGTCTCAATTCATGAAGAATTCAGGAACAAAGGGCCATAACTTTTGAAAATATGAGCGAAACGTGGAGAAACTTTACGCTGCACAACTGTGGGTCACTAACCACATATCATGCAAATTTCATACTTGTCCATACAACATTAACCAAGATACAGCCCGGACAGGACCCATTCACAGAGATTTCAGAAAAAGGGCCATAACTCTTGAAAATTATAACGGAACTCGAAAAAAAACTCTACGCTGCACAACTACGAGCCACTGGCCACAGTCCATGCAAGTTTCAATCCTGTCCATGAAATATTAACCGAGATATTGCCCGGACAAGATATTCGGACGGACGGACAAAGCGATCGCTATATGCCCCCCCCTCTAGTTAGAGGGTGGGGGGGGGGGGCATAAAAAACAGGGGTTCGGTACTGCGGGGATTTCCCCACCAGTTATTTCATATTATACTTCTGAAATATAATACGGTTCATGCAAAAGCTTTAGAGTAAATCATATGATGTGGAATAGAATGATTTCATAGCAAAGTTGAAGGATATTGCAGACAACACACAAATTTCAGCTTCTGCCAAGATATATTGGAGATATATATACATGTATGCTCAAACACAATATATGAGGGTCGGGCGAGGGCTAGTTTGGGAGATAGAGGGTGCGGCTCGGCGCCCTGGGGATGGGGACATGCTCTTCTTGAGGGTAGTGGTAGGTGTGCTGACATGAAAGCCATAGAAAGCTCCCTGTACATGAAACAACCACACTGACAACTGCATGCCATCATCTATCACAGTCCGAAAAACCACAAGGTGGAATTAAATTCAATTCAGGAAATTGATCATATGCACAGTGTGCACCCAAACTTTAGGAACTCAGTTGTAATTAACATAGTAAGTTACACTGTCGACACAAATGGTTCCTGCAGAAGCTTTAGGGTAAATCATATGATGTGAGATACAATTATTTGATAACAAAATTGAAGAAAATGTTGTCCTTCATTTAAGACGACACGAAATTTAAAAAAACAGGGGTCCGGTACTGCGGGGATTTCCCCGCCAGTTATTTCATATTATACTTCTGAAATATAATAAGGTTCATACAAAAGCTTTAGGGTAAATCATATGATGTGGAATAGAATGATTTCATAGCAAAGTTGAAGGAAATGTCCTTCATTTAAGACGACACAAAATTCAAAACTAACACAGGTTCCGTACTGCGGGATTCCCCTGCCAGTTATTTCATATTATACTTCTGAAAAAAAATATGGTTCCTGCAAAAGCTTTAGTGTAAATCATATGATGTGGAATAGAAGGACTGGACAGCAAATTTAAGAAAATGGTGTCCTTCATTTAAAGCGACTTGAAATTCAAAACATCGAGAAGCGGAAGAAAGAAGAACAAATGACAAACGCATTTAGGGATGCCTAATTATTAGACAAAGCATTTGGAAATTATCGCTTGTGAAGAATTTGAATGGAAACCACGGACATGCACAGAAGATTGGAACAAGACCCAGTGGCGCCACCTACAGGCGGATCTTGCTGAAACGTAATACCAACAGACGTCTTGTCGCGAAGAATGCAGATGCCAAATTTCGGAGGAATCCGACAAAGCATTTAGGAGTTATCGCTTACGAAGTATTTGCACGGACATGCCCGGACATGCACTAAAGATTGGAACAAGACCCAGTGGCGCCACCTACAGGCGGATCTTGCTGAAACGTAATACCAAGAGACATCTTGTCGCAAAGAATGCAGATACCAAATTTCGGAGGAATCCGACAAAGCATTTAGAAGTTATTGCTTACGAAGTATTTGCACGGACACATAGAAGCAAGACCCCAGTGGCGCCACCTACAGGCAGATCTTGCTGAAACGTAATACCAAGAGACGTCTTGTCGCAAAGAATGCAGATGCCAAATTTCGGAGGAATCCGACAAAGCATTTAGAAGTTATTGCTTACGAAGTATTTGCACGGACATGTCCGTGCATGCACACACGGACACATAGAAGCAAGACCCCAGTGGCGCCACCTACAGGCGGATCTTGCTGAAACGTAATGCCAAGAGACGTCTTGTCGCAAAGAATGCAGATGCCAAATTTCGGAGGAATCCGACAAAGCATTTAGAAGTTATTGCTTACGAAGTATTTGCACGGACATGTCCGTGCATGCACGGACACATAGAAGCAAGAACCATTTTAAAGTCCCCGGCCGCGTTGCGGCGGGGGACAAAAATTGATATAACTCGAAGCATCTAGCCTATTTGTAAATGCAAATTGAATATATTTTTTTATAGTTCAGTATTCTGGCACCAGATGTATTCGTATAAGAACTGTTCAATACCAGCACAGTAAACTGACCAAGCTGTTATTGTTGACATATAAGAAATTAATTATGAATCCTCGAAGACATTTATTATTGAAATAACATATTGTATTTAAACAAAATCGGCTTAAATTTTCAACAATTTATCTACACTGGCGTAAGCTGTCGAATGTGGGTATTTCCATTGGTAAATGAAGGAATCAATCAAGAAGAACTCAGTAGCTGCGAAAGTCACCTCTGGCCTAGATGATTTCCGGAAGCGGAAACGGCGATCACGTTCGCGCTTGCGCACAATTAATTTTCGGCGGAACCAACCTCAGGTTCGGCTATTTACGTATTGGCGGAACTTAGTGCAGCTAGTGGTTCTGGGACTAGAAACATAGAAATACTTGTGTATAATTAAATATATAACGTTCTTCTGGTTAAAATTAACTTCATTTCACAACAAAATTGAACCGGATCTCTCGATTATCCAAGGCACTATTTCGTAGCTAGTTCACTGCGTGATCGCCATACGCTCCACACGGGTGGCGATTTGTGCGTTTTATGTGAGAGGCTAAGTTCCGCCAATACGGAAAAGTCGAACGTGAGATTGATGAAGGCATATGCCAAAGGCTTTTTATATATCAATGTTGACGCGTTAGGACATCAGATGGCCCGACAGGGTCAGCCAGATGATATATATATATATATATATAGGGCTGTAACTATTGGAACAGGATACGCCTTCTCACGCTAAAAGAAATAGTTCTGAACCTTTTTCTTCTTGATAACCTTGTTTTTTTGTCGTTTTAATTATTTTTGTTGTTCTTTTACGTAAGCTGAATATAGTACATGTTTTTTTTTAAGTGTGTAGTTGTTGCCTTTGAGGGTTTGCTAGTTTCTAGTTCAAAGTATGTAGTCTGCTAGACCAGAGACTGTCGTCTGCTAAACCAAGGACTATAAGAGTCTAATTGTGGTTGATTTTTTTTGTCTGTGTATGTCACAAATGTTTTGACATGAAATGGCTTGTTTGGTCAATATTAATGTATATCTGTTGTATACTGCATTTCCAATTACCTCTTGCTTTACTCATTTCTTTGTGTTCACCATGATTAAAATGAAATTCTGCCAAATGAATTTGAGTGTTCCCCTCCTTGAGACCCTCTTCTTCAGCTGTGTAACCCAGCTATTAAAGCCAGTGGTTTCCTCTATACAGCAAAGTTTGGTTAGCTATCTAGGCCAGTTATTTTGCTGACCTAGATTTAAATGCTTCAATGATGGTCACCCAGACCTGAATGGACTTCCCACAACCTAATATACATGTAAAAGTAGGCCTTCATCATGAGAATGAGCTGAGCTGCACAGGTTTTAACAGGAAATACCTTGAATGATGAAATAAACTTCAAAATACTCAGAATAATATTGGTCATAAATTCCTTTGTCATTAATTCACAATATAGTAAAGAGTTATGTGGCGAATTTGGTATGGAGTTGTGGCCGACGAAGTTACAACAACAACAACAACGACGACAAGATAAGGTCTGAGTGCGCAAAACTAGAGATTTCTGTCTACTTACTTGTGTCTGCCATGAAATTAGAAGTAATGAAGGACCTATCGGCAATACTAGTCTGTCACTACGATGTTTGAGGACTCCAAAATGTTTTTTCAAAGTTACGAAGACCCTCTCGCCGGAAAATATCAGCCACCATGTTGTTTATTGACGAGTATGTCCGCCAGGAGGTGCATATGTCTTAGCATTGAACACAGATGATTGGCCAACAAGAGCAGGTGAAGAGATTTGATTGGCTTAAATATGAGGAATTTGATTGTTCTAAAAACAGGGCTAAATATATGGATATATATCTAGAATCCGACCGGAGGCTATAAATAGCGCATGGAAAGGAGCAGTCTCAGTTCTGCCTGGGACTCGACATCAGTGAACATCACAGTTACTCTGCAAGAAACTTACCAACCAGTACCGAACCAACACAGCCAGTAAAGGTAAAGTACCAAAACTGCTGCACACGCATCTGTTGGTCTGGGGAGGGAAATTGTATTTGGTATAATTGGACAGGACTTCTACATCCAATGACTGGTTATTTAACCTGGAGACAAAGGTTGGACAAGGCTATATTGTACTAATTGAGGTACAATCTGACACATTGGAAAGAAGCTGGACCACACTGTACTAATTCAGGTACAGCCCGCAGGAGAAACCAAACCTTGGTTAACAGCCAACCATTGGTCACCAAACAAACCTTGGTTAACAGCCAACCATTGGTCACCAACCAAACCTTGGTTAACAGCCAACCATTGGTCACCAACCAAAACTTGGTTAACAGCCAACCATTGGTCACCAACCAAACCTTGGTTAACAGCCAACCATTGGTCACCAACCAAACCTTGGTTAACAGCCAACCATTGGTCACCAACCAAACCTTTGTTAACAGTCAACCATTGGTCACCAACCAAACCTTGGTTAACAGCCAGCTATTGGTCACCAACCAAACCTTGGTTAACAGCCAACCATTGGTCACCAACCAAACCTTGGTTAACAGCCAACCATTGGTCACCAACCAAACCTTGGTTAACAGCCAACCATTGGTCACCGACCAAACCTTGATCAACAATCAACCACTGGATACCAACCAAACCTTGGTCACCAACCAACCATTGGTCACCGACCAAACCTTGATCATCAACCAACCATAATTTGGATACCAACCAAACCTGGGTCATCAACCAACCATTGGTCACCAACCAAACCTTGATCAACGCCATACCATTGGTCACCAACCAAACATTGGTCATCAACCAACCAAATGTCTTAAACCAACCATTGGACAATCCATATCTGGGGACCACTGCACTGCCATTCCAGTATATAATTAATAACAGAACACCATTTGTATATGAATGAATAAACTTGGTTTTATTATTATTATCACCACAATATCAATTTGGTAATTGTATTCTGCTCGGGTTCTCAGTCATAACGGACCAGACTCGCTCGACCATAACCATCAGTCTTGACTGGACACATTGACCACCGACCACGCTACAGTTATTTACCAACAGCTTGATGAAGTGTCATAACCGAATCCTGTAACCAGCCCTCTTCTATAAAGAATTTTGAATGTGAATCATGATGATAAACTAAGGTTATCTCATGTAGTCAAACAAACATGACAGCAGGGAATATATTTGTCAACATTCTCAATCATATACCAAAGCTGTAGCCAGGGATCTTCATTCACAAGCTATATTCACTCTCTGCACTGTAGGTATCAAGCACTTCAATTGAAGTCCCTGTTTGAAAATTCAGAAATGAAAAAGTTCTCATGTGTACGTGTATATCATCAACCTCTGATGAATTAAAAGACATTCCATAGCATAGTAGGAATTGTCTCGGCTTGTAATTTTAAACAAATAGGTGTTATGAGGAAGTATGCATGGTTCATAGTGTAAAAAAAAACAGTCAGTTACGCCCCCCCCCCCCCTCCCCTCCCTGGAGTCAGCAAATCTGTCATGGTGGCCAGGCCAAACTGAAATTCCAACCTGGTTTTTTCACCCATAAGATATAGTAATCAGATATATAGTAGTACCCCTTGATACATTAAACGTTGTGCCCAAATTAGAACTAGAAAATATTGCATTCATAATATAAGTGTCAATTAAGCGTCATATTTGAGTAAAAGCCTATCTACTTTGCCAAAATTCGCATTTTGACTAATTTGGGTGCGTTTCCCTGCCTCAAAAAAAAATTGCCGCGCTGAATAGAGGTTGTGCCCAAATTAGGGTAAGGTCAAAATTAAAATATACTTTGCGATAACCCGACCGGACAAAATGGTATCAACCCAAAACTCCTTTATTTTCAAAGGATTTCCAAAATGTTCAAAAACAAAGGAATCGTGCATGCCACAACACTTGTATATGCGTGTGAACGGTTTGCCGATAGATGTCACCGTGACCCCAAAGTCAGGAAATCAGTGAGTAATATTTTTATATGCTCATCGGAGACAAGGCCATTTATGTGATAATATTAAGTTCTGTCCAACTATCCGTCTATCTACACACGCGTTTTCCCCAAGCTGTAACCATCATGGTCCGACATTGGTAAACATATGGTACATCATATATTGACAAACGGTTTTTTCACCGCCAATGTAGGAGCGTGTGGGTGTGGACAAACGATGTACCAATTTCATTCGGTCCATCATGGCGTGGCAAACATTTGGACCAATATATGTTTTCACTCCGAAAGCCGTAGTTTGGTATTTATGACGTAATTCATATCCCAGCATGCAAAGCGTATTTTCAACACACATGCGTGAGCAAATTGCTTCCTGTACCAACAACAACAACAACATTGCGGAGCTGCTGTTGTCGCTGTTGGCAGAAAAGAAATGCTTAGAAGTCCGCATGTAGGCCTGGGCATCATCAAAGAAGTTTCCTGGTTGTTTTAACCGAGAGCAGTGTCATCAAGATCAGCATCTTCAACCTAAAGGTAATTTCTTGTGTCTAAGCGATCCTTTTTCACGGAAGGTCAACTCAGAACAGATTCAATTTCCAACGTAGACAAGGAGAGAGAGAGAGAACTAGGGTTTAACGTCGCATTCAGCAATATTTCAGCTATATAGCGACCAACGTAGACAAAATCGGCGGTACAGACGAACTGAAGGCTATGGACGAGGAAGCCCAGACATATGATGGAAGAAAGCGAGCAGAATTATAAACCATTCACAATTATGTAACACCGCCACAGATACCCCCCCCCCCCCTTCCTACTAACATGAGAATAAGTGGCTACTTCATCAAACTACATGTACCATGCAGTGTTTTCAGGAAAGTATACTTTAAGGAACCCGCAAAAACCTTAGTAGTCAGGTATCCAGACAATGCCCCCCTCTCCCCTTCCACTCCACAAACATTTACAATAATGGAGGGTTACACCATCATGTATGATACTCTGTAATAACAACTGTACCCCGGTATACAAAATTGCACATCCACAAAAAATTGTGTACTGGTACAAAAGATGTGTAGGTTTTCTTCAAAATTTGTGTACCACTGGCACTGGAACACAATTATTGTGGATGTGCAATTTTGTTACAGCGATTGTTTTTAGAGAGTACCTCCTTGAATTATATACAGCGACTGCACCCATTGACACAAGCAGTCGATTCAGGCAGGGTTACGTAATTTTGAATGGTCTCTGAATTCACTATATTTCCACAAACAGCATAGTTTTATAAGTCAAAACACTATTAAAATACCTGGGATGTCCATCGCAACAACTTTATTTGGAAATGTAAATCATAACGAGTTATAAAGGCACTTCCCAAACAATACAGTGACGGTCTCCTCCGTGAGAAATAACAATCTGATGGGTTGAAGACCAAATACTGTCAGATATACTGCAATTATTCTGAAAGGTTGATTACGCTAGATGGTAGTGCAAGCTTTACCAACCGATATTATTTCACGGTCAAACTGAACATCAAAGATAATGGACTAATATGCTCATGGGTTAAATTTACCGTCCTGCCATGCAAAATGGTCCGAAACAGCAATTGTACCAGTGTATGTTCATTCATTTCCCACAAATGTTCAACATTGATAGTGGAAATAAGAGAAATTCTATTGAAGAACAAAGAATGACATTTTACAAAATGATTAATCATTATTACATTAAACTTTCATGAAAGCATTTTTTTTTTTAAGTAGACTATTCAAAAGAAAACTAAAAAAAACATTGTTTCGTGATTGAAACTGAAAGAAACTTATTCAAAGTGATTGATACACAAATACATAGAACATTTTGTGCTGCGAGGTTGTTTGTTGGAATATTTTAGTTATGGTACACTAAAATGGAATAAAATAGAAACTCAAAAATCCATATTCATGTAGATTTTTCACCAGTGGACCAGGAAGTGTTTGTCACTTTCTGTTTACACACCACCATCATCTATCCAACTAATACAATATTATTTATGAAAGAATTCAAGGGATGATTGGCATAAAATACCACAGCATTTTGTTGTATTAGCTATACTCAGAATACTTGCAAGGCATCATATGTCGTGGTTCCTCAATACCAGGGCCAATGAAGTAGTACTGTATTTTTGTGCAAAATAGCTGCTTTAGGTTTCAAATGTGAAATATACTGTCTATCGATGGAGTAGGCACATGCAATTTTCAGGCACACCTGTCAATCATAACCATAGCGATAGGGAAGGTGATGCCCTAGGATAAATTAGAAATAAATCAGAATTTTCAACATTGGCTTACCCATCTCAAGACAATGTGCACATCGGCTGAACTATGGTCAGATGCAGGGTGTGTGAATTTAAACATTGAACTCGCGAATCCACGGTACATAACTTTATATCATGGCCAATTATATCAGCAGTTCCACTCACATTACCGTTGTTGTAGGACCAGATATCAAGTATTGGGTCTTTCAAAGTGAATACTCTATATTTAGTATTTGTTAACTTAAACAAAGCCAATCTCAATTATTGCTGCATCTTTTAAAGTTGAAATGCAAAGGTTTTTAGATTCTTCTTTTAGTATTTTATATAACATGTATAAGTTGAATAATGATAAAAAAATATCGGTATATCTGCTACCGGTACTTGATTTAATTTGAAGTAGTTTGTCTGTTAGAATCGTTTGAAATGTTGGTTCCCCAAGCCCAGCTGAATTCCAATTTGCACACAATCACCACTACGTAATCTTTCCTTTCCTTACTTCCAGCCACCTGAAGACGGAACATTACAAGCATGGACATCCGACCTGTGACATAAAAAGGGTGAGTGAGTAGTAGGGTTTAACGTCGTTTTCAACCTTGTTTCAGTCATATCACGACGGTGCCTACATGTGCCAGAACATGAGCGTGCTCACAGTTCTTATTACCCTGGACACTGATCAGCCCAGCCAGTACAGCACCCGGTCACCCATTCAAGTATTGACCGAGCTGTGACATATATAAAATGGCCCAATGGGCTCCAATACCCCTCGGCCATGTCGGCTCTCAGTTATTGTCTACAGTCATGCATTGAATACGATGTACTTTTAGAACTCTGACAACACCATGTATTGTAGGTTGACAAAAAGGTGATCTAGTAGTGTTGACTGTAGTTCTATCATTTTAGAAATACATAGAAGTTGAGCCAGGTCGGCTTTTGCCAAGGCCTTAACTGATGGGAAAATTTTGCGGTGAGGTTCTGGTAGACATAATCATATCAAGTAGTTTGATCTTGGAAATACTGATCAAAGTCAATCATCTTCAACAATTATCTGGTCTATTCTAACTTAATTGCATATGGAACAAGATCTTATACACCTGAACATATAGAATTTGACCTTTTAACTTAGAGAATAGGTCAAGGTCAGTGATATTCAATAGACTTCAGGTTCAGGCATACATGGTATAAATTTGGACAAGGTAGATATACTCCTTCATGAAATATTGTACTAAATAGAATCTGATCTGTAGAAAATAGGTCAAGGTCAGTCATCTTCAGCACACCTCTGGGCCATCGCCAGATGTATACATAGTATTAATTTGGAAAGCCTAGTAGCTACATTTCTTCATGTTATATCATAATTCAAAACATTTCATATCAGTATATGACCTTGAAAAAATAGATCAAGGTCAGTCAACTGGAATAGGCTTCTAGGCAATCACCAATTGCATATTTAATATGAATTTGGAGACCTTAGCTTTAATCTTTAAATAATGTATAGCAAATAATAGAATTTGACCTTGATAAAATAGGCCACGGTCAGTCATTTTCAATAAGCTTCTCACCTTTCACCAGATGCATAAGTGGTATGAATTTCAATGCCTGGCTCAACCCTCACAATTGGCCACAGCATTCAGCAATTGCCGAGGTAATCCATTCACTTCAGCAATTTTTAACATGGTGCTAAATGGGAGTTATTTTGATGCCATGTGATGTTTTCCGAATTGTGAGAGATGCTGGCTATAATCCTTCTTGAGAAACCATGTCCACAGACAGACAGACAGATGAAGCAACGATGACAATACCATTCGGGCACATAATGTGCCCGAGGGGTAACAGGGTTCATGCACAGAAATTCAGATTGAATTCCATGACTTTCCATGACCTTTTATGGACAAATTCCATGACTTTTCAGAAATTCTCTAGATAACGAAAATTGAGAAAATCAGTCCACAGCCATGATGAGTGAGAAGAGCATTTTCATGGCATTTCTTTTTACACTGATGCAATTTGAGAACAGCCATTCTCTCCTAAATGCACGCTGTGAGTTTAACAGAATTCCAATATTAAAGTTACCTCCCCTGATGCACACTTGATCGCATTCGTAGACCACACACAACATTCGGCAAATAGAACATTTGCTGGACTAGGAAATTCACCTTTTCGGTGAAAAAAATCAAGAGAAATATTGACCTGGCTGACATTTTCAAGTTCCATTTATTTTTTCCATGATCTCCCACAAAATTCAATGATCAGACACAAAATTCCATGACTTTCAAGGCCTGGAAAATCAATTTTCAAATTCCATGACTTTCCAGGATTTTCCATGACCGCGGGAACCCTGGGTAACAAGGCCAGATAAGTGATGCAGATTTCATTTGAAATCGACCAGGCTTGAGATACCAACTTTTCTAAAGCTACTAGCTAGTAGACAAAATACTTCTAATAAAACCAAAAGAAGTAAATTAGCTGATAGTTCCAACATTAACCCATGAAGAACATAAAAGACAAAATATGACCTTTGCATTTCACCTTTAAGCAGTGAATCACAGATTTGACAGACATAATGTGCAATCGTATGAATATACAGTGAACCCTCATTATAATGAAATTCATTACATTGTCAGAACACCATTCCAATTTGGTCTTTTTTGAGCATGTTGAGATCAGTTAAACTAAAGTATGTCAATGATACATGTGGCTCGCAGACACCATATCAAAAGCATATATTAAAATCTGATTTCATCATCCTTTTATTTGACAGGTTGCTCCTCTGTGGCGTTGCAATGCAGTCTAGGAGTCGCTTATTGTGAAGTTGAAAGGAAATTTACACTATAAAGAAATGAGTCTGGAAGAGTACAGCTCTCAAGTTCTGTCGATTTGACATAATGTTTCAAAATTCTTGGGACAGTCTCCGGCTGAGAATCTCAACTCTCAAATAGCAGATTATCCACACTGTGACAGTCTCCGGCTGAGGATCTCAACTCTCAAATAGCAGATCATCCACACTGCGATGGCATTGGTTTTGTGCTTGGATTATTCACCACCATGAGGACAAGTGTACTGTAGCATGGGTTATTCTGTGAAGAAATATATATCATATCAACATGCAATTAATAAAATTTCTCACATATCTCGTATGCATTTAGAGAAGGAATTCACTGCAACATCACCAATTTAGATCCTTCATTCTTAGCAGTTAGGACGAACTAATTAACACTGCGGCCTACATTGGAGAGAGAGAGAGAATTGAAATTCGTTAGGTGGAATCTAGTTTACATAATAAAACCTAATAATAATTACAAGATAACATGTTTTATTTCAGCATGTCTTGAGATTACTTAGACTTTATGAAAGTGCAGATTATTTACCTGTAAATTTCCAAATAAAATTTTGGAGTCACCGATTTTCAGCTACCAGCACCAAGATCTCCATACTACAAGGCATCGTCGACTGACAGATCAAGTGATGCAATATTTACTCCTACCTGCAAATGGAATAAAACTTTGAAAGTAATTTCAGTTGTATGTCCTCATTTGTCCTTATGATGAGCACCCATTAATTGAATCAATCTACTAACTTTCAATCACCACCAAATTTTGCTACTAATTCTGATCAGTCACTCTAATAAATTGTATCACCTCTTAAAGTGTAACTGTGGTACTTCTGTAAGTTTACATCATATTCAAGATAATCTTCCAAATTATTGAATTTATACCCTGTTTCTTGTTTTACGACTTTAAATTTGACAATTTCAAAGTTATTAATGTTATTGTAGTGCACAGCGCCACAAGCATATTGCAACTTGCGACGTTATTATGGAACGATTATCCATCTCACAACGCAACATTGTTAATCTGTTTCATTCTCTGCACTGCCTCGACATCAAGCAGACTGTGCATGAGGACACTCAATTTATGACGTCAAAAAGGGGCAGTGAAGATTTCTCCCACTGTAGAAAGTTGCCTTTGAACCCTCTGAGCCATAAAATAACAGAATATTGGGAAAGACGTTTTATTATTCACATCGTTAACTTGAATATGAGGTGCACTTACACAAGTACCACAGTTACACTTTAATGTAGGAGAAACTGCGATCAGTCTTCTGCTACTGGTCAGCTGCATATTGTACTGAACCATGAGTATTGATCAACACTTTCAGCAAAGTTATTTCCCTTGACAAAGGCAGGAGTTCTCTAAAAATTCACATTCCAAATCAAATTTAACAAGAGCCTGTAGGGCTTCAAAACTTGCCCACACATTTGACCAGAATTAATATTTGCAATCTCAAATGAGAAAGGCATAAAGTAAATTGTAGACTCACAGATTTATGCCTACAAGATCAAGGTACCGGTAGTGATATACCTGAGGTTTGTCATGATCCAGATTATTTTTATCACAGTGATCTCCTTGGACATTTTGACCTCAATATGAAAAGGGTTCCTATTTGCCCCATGTCTAAGGATAGGCGTATAAAGAGAGCAACTGGACAATTCTGTGCTTCAGTGATTAGTATGTTTAAGAGGCAGGTACAATAATTTTAAACACAATGATAATGTACACAGTATTTTAGCACTTCAAAAATGACCGACAGGAATGTCAAGGACAAATAGCTTAACTTGCTTTTCACATCTCATACTTTAGCAAGCATTTCTAATCCAAACCCCCTAGCCTGGCCTCTGTGATCATTACCTGAGTGAAGAAAGTGTCAGAAATGCAAAGTAGCACAGGTTGTCTTGAAGAAGGCAAGAGCAGACAAGACTGCTTGATAAAACATGATCTGTATTGTCTGAGATCTGTGACAGGTCGTAGAGAAATCTGAAAACAAACGATGAAAAATTAGATTCGATCGGCATAGTCTAGATAGAATCTATGACACATCATAGAGAAATCTGCAACAAAACAGATGAACAGCAGATATACGATCTGCATATTCTGGGGCCTGTGACAGGTCAAAGAGAAATCTGAAACCAAACAGTAGATATGATCTGCATAGTCTGGGATCTGTGACTGACCATGGAGAAATCTGAAGCCAAACAGATGAAACAGTAGATAAACGATCTGCATAGTCTCTGATGTGTGACAGGACATACAGAAATTTGAAACCAAACAGAAGAAAAAGTAGATACAATGGGATCTGTGACTGTTTGGGATATGTGACAGGTCAAAGAGAAATCTGAAACCAGAGAGACGAAACCGTAGATATGATCTGCTTTGTCTGGGTTCTGTGACAGTCCATAGAGAAATCTGAAATCAAAGAGATGTAACATTAGATATGATCTGCAATATCTTGGATCTGTGACAGGTCAAAAAGAAATCTGAAACCAACAGAAGAAACAGTACATACGGTCTGCAATGTCTGGGTACTATAACCAGTCCCAGAGAAATCTGAAACCAAAGAGATGAAACAGTAGATATCACCTGCATAGTCTGGGTACTGTGACATGTCCTAGGGAAATCTGAAAACAAAGAGATGTAACATTAGATATGATCTGCAATATCTTGGGATCTGTGACAGGTCAAAAAGAAATCTGAAACTAACAGATGAAACATTCTCCAAAGAGATGAAACAGTAGATATGGTCTGCATTGGCTGAGTACTGTAACAGGTCATAGAGAAATCTGAAATCAAAGAGATGTAACATTAGATAAGATCTGCAATATCTTGGATCTGTGACAGGTCAAAACGAAATCTGAAACCAACAGAAGAAACAGTACACACGGTCTGCAATGTCTGGGTACTATAACCAGTCACAGAGAAATCTGAAACCAGAGAGATGAAACAGTAGATATGATCTGCTTTGTCTGGGTTCTGTGACAGTCCATAGAGAAATCTGAAATCAAAGAGATGTAACATTAGATATGATCTGCAATATCTTGGGTCTGTGACAGGTCAAAAAGAAATCTGAAACCAACAGGAGAAACAGTACACACGGTCTGCAATGTCTGGGTATTATAACCAGCCACAGAGAAATCTGAAACCAAAGAGATGAAACAGTAGATATCATCTGCATAGCCTGGGTACTGTGACAGGTCCTAGGGAAATCTGAAATCAAAGAGATGTAACAGTAAATATCTGCAATATCTTGGATCTGTGACAGGTCAAAAAGAAATCTGAAACTAACAGATGAAACATTCTCCAAAGAGATGAAACAGCAGATATGATCTGCATTGGCTGAGTACTGTGACAGGTCATAGGGAAATCTGAAATCAAAGAGATGTAACATTAGATACGATCTGCAATATCTTGGATCTGTGACAGGTCAAAAAGAAATCTGAAACCAACAGAAGAAACAGTACATACGGTCTGTACTGTCTGGGTACTATAACCAGTCACAGAGAAATCTGAAACCAGAGAGACGAAACAGTAGATATGATCTGCTTTGTCTGGGTTCGGTGACAGTCCATAGAGAAATCTGAAATCAAAGAGATGTAACATTAGATATATGCAATATCTTGGATCTGTGACAGGTCAAAAAGAAATCTGAAATCAAAGAGATGAGACAGTAGATATCATCTGCATAGTCTGGGTACTGTGACAGGTCCTAAGGAAATCTGAAATCAAAAAGATGTAACATTAGATAAGATCTGCAATATCGTGGATCTGGGACAGGTCAAAAAGAAATTTGAAACCAACAGAAGAAACAGTACATACGGTCTGCAATGTCTGTGTACTATAACCAGTCACAGAGAAATCTGAAACCAGAGAGACGAAACAGTAGATATGATCTGCTTTGTCTGGGTTCTGCGAGAGTCCATAGAGAAATCTAAAATCAAAGAGATATAACATTAGATATATGCAATATCTTGGATCTGTGACAGGTCAAAAAGAAATCTGAAACCAACAGAAGAAACAGTACATACGGTCTGCAATGTCTGGGTACTATAACCAGTCACAGAGAAATCTGAAACCAGAGAGACGAAACAGTAGATATGATCTGCTTTGTCTGGATTCTGTGACAGTCCATAGAGAAATCTGAAATCAAAGAGATGTAACATTAGATATGATCTGCAATATCTTGGATCTGTGACAGGTCGAAAAGAAATCTGAAACCAACAGAAGAAACAGTACATACGGTCTGCAATGTCTGGGTACTATAACCAGTCACAGAGAAATCTGAAACCAGAGAGACGAAACAGTAAATATGATCTGCTTTGTCTGGGTTCTGTGACAGTCCATAGAGAAATCTGAAATCAAAGAGATGTAACATTAGATATGATCTGCAATATCTTGGATCTGTGACAGGTCAAAAAGAAATCTGAAACCAACAGAAGAAACAGTACATACGGTCTGCAATGTCTGGGTACTATAACCAGTCACAGAGAAATCTGAAACCAGAGAGACGAAACAGTAGATATGATCTGCTTTGTCTGGGTTCTGTGACAGTCCATAGAGAAATCTGAAATCAAAGAGATGTAACATTAGATATGATCTGCAATATCTTGGATCTGTGACAGGTCAAAAAGAAATCTGAAACTAAAAGATGAAACATTCTCCAAAGAGATGAAACAGTAGATATGATCTGCATTGGCTGAGTACTGTGACAGGTCATAGGCAAATCTGAAACAAACAGATGAAGCAGTAGATATGATCTGCATTGTCTGGGCACTGTGACAGGTCAAAAGGTCAACAGTCAAGTAATCACTCGGCTTGAAGATCAGGAAAATGAGAATGTTTATCAGCAGTATATTTCAATTCGGGGCTGTGGAATGTGACCAAACTTCATGTATACCATCATAGCAAACATATTCATTTTGAGATGTGATCTCTCCGGTTCTAGAATATGCATTCTGTCTTTCGGATATTCCAATTCTGAGGTCAAAAGTTCAACAGTTGCTGTATTCCTAAACAAGCCAGTGCTCTATTTTGGGAAAGCTAATTGTTTCATTACCAAATTAATGTGTTTGTTTTGCTGGCGCATATTGAAGCCAATTTTGTCTCTTGTTATAGTGCTGTCTTTACTGATGATACTTCACTCAGTCACATTGATCTATCTTCCTAATGCTGAGCATCAATGAAGGAAGCAACAAGTTCCAATTTTTAAGTGTTAGATATGACTCGACCAGAGATTGATCATAGGATGCTCTAACCACTAGACCGTTGCAGTGCAGTGAAATGAAGAGGCTGTTACTTACATGGGCATTGTAGGCGGTACAGACTCAAATATGAAGAGAACTCACTGAGGTCGACTTACAATGGCTGCAAAACATGTACAGAGAAAAGTAACATTTAGCATTCAGATTTATTTCCTTTTTTTTTACATAGAAACACGAGTGAGAAGATTATTTTAGTGTAATTCAAGCACCATACAGCCTGCATGGTCACGCTTTCATCTCCTGGTCATCAACCTAATATATTCTGAAAGATTAAATGATCATAGACTGGTAGAGTTAAAGATCTCATCAGTCTTAAAGAATAACTTTTTTGACAAACTGATGGTCTAATACAGATTTAAACTACATTTAGATGATAGATTACACTTGTCTCAATGATGAAATCCACCATGAAAATAGATTCTTGCTATTCTCCCCTGACTGATGAGGATCTGGAATTGAGATTGCTGATGGATTTTCAGGAAAGGTTTCCTTGTTTCTTCTTGCACAGAAAAATATGAGGGAACAGCAAGATAAATCTTCTTAGTTCAGCAGTTTTGAGAACGATAAATTTAAATTTCATTTATTTTTGCAGTCCATGTACAAGTTCTACTCACAGGCATAATGGTTAACACTATCAGAATACCCACTATGAAGCTCACAAGTGTCTTCAACCTGAGAATGCACTGAACCTGCAAGACAATGATATTTATGTTATCATGTTTAAGGCAACAGTATCTCTTTCTAGGTTCAAGGCATGAAATGTTCAGAATTTCAGTCCTGGTCGAGACTGTTTACTACTCAATTTTATGTGAGATCCAAATAATATATTCACAAATTATTACTTTCCTGCAAATATAAACATGTAGTAAGTAGGCCTACTGGACAATTGCCATGGCAGATTAACTTTAGGCCATCCATAATAATAGTTGTAACTAAGGTTCAATAATAGACATTGAACCTGATGTCATCACTGCACTGCATTGTGGGAATCAGAAGTATAAATCCACCATCTTTGGACTACACAGGTGGAAACTGTAATTCAGTTGGCATGGATACATAATGCATCATGGAATAGAAAGAAGGATAAAATGTCACCAGCTTTCATGGATATTGGTGAGTAGGTAGGTTGGAAGGCATTTTTATTTTATTTTATAATTTATCATTATCAAATGTGAATTTGACAAAACATTTATAAAACAAGATTTGAAATTGGTTATAGGTTATGCATATGTAGATTTATTGGTATCTACTTATTTATAACTCAAAAAGTCATAACATTAATTTTTGAAAATTTTGAACAGATCACTACTGGAATCCTTTATATTTCAAATAATAAAAAAATGAGGCTACCCAAAAATTGCTAAATATTTTTGGTAGGATGGTTACATCAAACACAGATCTTATATAACAATGGCCCTACTCTGGTGAAGGTGTAATCAGATCTACATATTGCCAGTTCATGGCATAACTACAAATTTGCTTGTGACATTGTCCAGACATGCCTTATTTTATTTCTTGTTCTCAGTGACTGTGGATCATCTGTCAGAATATTTCCAACATTATGCTTCTGACCAGATTGCATTATCCTGGGTGACAGGTCATGACAGTCATTACAGGAACTCATTCGTGATATTTGTGACATTATGCTTATGTATTTGGATATAGACTGGTTGCCTCCCCTGTATATCCACACAGAAGACAGGTCATGACCAGCATCGTTGATTCAAAATTCTGTCTGGATATAGACTCATTCTACACATTTCAGAATGTATCGTGTCCCAATAAACACCCCTGACCTGGAGAATGAACAGGCAGCGAAACGAATGCTGGCATAACCAGTCTACTGTATGGGTGAGTGAGTGAGTGAATAGGGTTTAACGTCGCTTTCAACATTTTTCCAGCTATATCACGACGGGGAAGGGAAGGGAGGGGAGGGGGAGAGGCAGGGGAACCTACTTGTAACAGAGCAGATCTAATGCTGCCATTTTATAGTGCTGTCCCACTGAAATATCATGCCGTAGGCAGACATGACACCCCACTCAGTCACATTATACTGACACCGAGCGAACCAGTCCTTGTTCTATCCTCTTAATGCTGAGCGTAAGCGAGGGAGCAACAAGTTCCATTTTTCAAGTCTTAGGTATGACCCGGCCTGGGATCGAACCCAGTACCTACCGCTTACGAGGCCGACGCTCTAACCACTAGACCACCGCAGTATGGGCATACAGGGGAGGTAACCCCTGATTTGGATTCTCCATTCTCGGGACAGATGTCTATCTTGCCTAATATACGCTAGGAGATTATACGAGAAGTTCAGTTGTTTGCTTTTCTTCTAATTTGATGGCTCACACCAGAAGGGCATGATATCACTATATATATATTGTTTGCTATTTTCTTCTGTTGCACACATAAAAATCTCCAAATCCATATTAATCTATCAGGTCTCTTCAAAATGTACATGTAGACATTTGCTGATTGAAATGGGTTATGTTTACACAATATATAAACAACAAATTTGAAATAGATCGAATTCAAAGTAATGTTCTGACACACTCGTCATTAGTCTCAATTTTAGCGCCTCTTGCTGACAAGCATATGTGGCTGTTTATAATACACAACTAACTCTGATGACCAACACATACTACACTGGCTTTCATCATCCACCAGAGGCATAGTGGTAGCATATCTCTGGTGGAGCGAGAATGCAGACGATGTTACCATATGAGTTTTACACTGTGTTTTTTTGGGGAATATTATTTATCATGCCTTATACCATGTTAACATATTTGTTAACTCATCCTCTTTAGATGCATCACACATCTCAGTAGTGCAGTGCCCATGCATATTCTCCATTTGGTCAGCATAGAAGTACAATTCAATTCTGAAAGTAAACAGAAATATTTTAGATAAATTGGGAAACTGGTAATAAGTACATGTATTCCTTTCCTTTGAAATAGTACCAGATTTTAAAATAAAGAAAAATCTCTCTTTTTCAGTCAGAATAGCAATCATCTCATAATATTGCTCAACACTGTTCAAGCAAGAAATTTCCAGTAATAGAATGATTGAATTAAATGCCTTTTCAATCAAAATAGCAATCATTTCATACTATCATGACTATTGCTGATCAACAATGTTGAAGCACTAAATTTCAGATATAAATGGTATGATATAACTGAACTGATATATAACTAAATTCCATAAAATTTGAATACAGGAAATATATGGCAGGCCTCAATTTAAAGAGGTAGTAGCGTGATTTTAGTTGTTCGGGTAAACTGAACAGCATGATCACTTGCAACATTTGCCAAAAGATTTTCAAGTATTGAAATCTCGTATTTCATATAGGGATCAATATTGTCAGATTCTTCAATTCGGTCTAGTGAACAACATGAAAATGGGAAATGACTGAGATGACGTCGGATAACGTGATCAGGTATCCATGACGTCACGTTAGAAGCCGTCACAGTGCGATAAAAGTTCTAAGATCGAGTATGACGTTGCAAAGCATCACGCTCGGAATGCCAGTGCGCGTTTTGTGACGTCATCTCAGGCACTGGAGCCAAGTGCAGGTGCTGTTACATTTTTCAGACAACGTCAGAAGTGTGATTTCAATGCCTGTGATATTAAATAATGAGGTCACAGAAACACGTTCACCATAGTTGCTCTCAATTACTGAATAACTTTTATCGAAATATGTTATTTGCTGAATATTTTTTAAATGACGCTTTTACCTCTTTAAGGTGGTAACCTGTTTTCAGTTTGCCTGGAGGTTGCCGTATGAAAAATAGTGGTAACCTATTTTCAGATTAGGTTAATAATTATGCAATAGGTTCCCACAGGTTACCAGTGTAGAATTCATGGTAACATGTTGAGAGGTTACCATCAGCACTGAGCACTCCTTAAATTGAGGCCTGAAATGGTATGATATAACTGAACTGATATGTAACTAAATTCCATAAAATTTGAATACAGGAAATATATATGGCAATCTAGGAACATAAATCCACATTCTACATTTGGCTAAAGATATAAAAGTCCCTGCTCCCCTTTCATGAACTTAATACATATACCGGGACTGAAACCTATAATTATTAGTCTCTGTAGGCCTGCTTGGACAAAGGATTCACGCCAACAGGTACACTGATGCGCGACTCCCGCATAAATTTGTGGTTCACATTAGTCCTCTATTCTTATGGCTTCATTTTTAATCAGTGGTACATGAATGGACTATTTTTGACTTGCAGTTGCAAAAGGTATCATCAGTCATGTCAGTGTATTAAATCATAATGGTCATAATACATTTCTTGGAATAGATATTTGATGCATATTTACAATATTTACACCATCAATAGCTAAAAATCTGCCCTATGCTGTAGATGTAGGCTGGAGCGGAAGATAACGAATCACAAATGTACGCCGGGAGTCGTGCATCGATGCACCGGAAGTGACGCTGGTGCGAATCTATCCTACCTATATGTATCAAAGTGTAAACTTTTTATATGATTAGTAAAATAGCATCATCAGCATGGTTTTGTCCTGCAGTGAAGTCACCAACCAAGAAGATCTCCCCACATCCATGTCATTACTATAGGCATGGTTCAGCTAACTTCTTTTAGGAAGAGGGTTGGGTGTACTTCATGGACGATCAGGTCTGAGCCAGGTGCCCCCGCCAAAAAAAAATCTATATCTAGTTATAGGATTCAAAGGGGAATTATCCATGCCAACTGTAGATTCTTTCGGGTGTCAGGTGGGTGGTCAGGTATTCTAAATCCCCCGCCACCCCCTTCGCCATTAGACGGGCCCATATGTATTCCCAGTCGATCTACGTTCAACATTGGACTATAGATGGACCTACATTAAGGGGCAAGGGATATTTTCTTGTTTTGGGGCAATTTTCTATTTCTCATGGTGTTTTCCAGTTTCATTCTCAGATAATTCTAGAAGCAAAAACTTACTGACATTTATTAATATTATTGTGATTTGCCAGCTGGGTTACCGGTATACTGATTACTGATAATTATCCTTGTTATCAAACTACAAATCTCTCACCCTGATAAACAGTTGATAAAAAGTGTTGTGCCTTCGCATTGGTCATTGAACATGTACATGCCAAGTCTCGCATCGATTGGTTCAGTGGGTCCAGACCGTATAAGGTTTTCATATCAATCTTGACGGCCGCCGGGGCTTTCGACCAATCGACTTTGGTCATTTTTGGGGAACTTTTTCAGGAAACAAAATTACATAAAATATATCTTTTTAATATCTGAAAACAGTAAGGGGTGGAGGGGGGGGGGGGGGATATGTCCAGAGAGGAATATGTCCAGGAAGGAATATGGAGAGGGAGGGAATAATAGGGGGGGGGGGTGATGTCCTACAAGCATCAGACTTGCCCTGAAAACGTGTGAATGACGTGCTTACGTGTGGTAAGCTGCTAAGCTCGACGTTAGGACGAGTTGTGTGTGCATGGGCGGGGGAGGGGAGGGGGTACAAATTATACAATGGGTGACAGCCTTTCTTTTATTAATTTGGGTGTTCGCTTGCGCTTAAACCGACCCCTTGCTATAAATTTTTGAGTGATGGAATTATTTACCTGGTCCTGCCTGTCATAGCGGGTGGCCTATTCGGAAAATCGGCACAGGCAAGTTCTTGATGTTGTTGTTGTGCCGATTGCGTTCGTTTTCTGTTCCCGAGTTTCAATGCCTTTGTAGATCGGGATGTTCTCTCTTTTGGATTGTTGAGCTTGATATCTCGAGCGCATGGCTCAAGTCTTTGAATCAGCATACCCAGAACCGACATCGGACTTCCAAAATATGAAATAAATCGGTTTGACTGAGCTGAAGATGTGGTGAGTGTTTTTTTCTGTCAGCCAGACAGCGTGATTCAAGGGCCGTAACTCGTAATTCACTCCATCCCCCCAAAAATCCCAATTTGAAAGCGGACGCGCACGTAACTCCAACTGACGACCTTCTTTACCTCCGATTAACAAAGAGTTCTTTTTATTTTCCTAAATTTTTAATGTTACAATATTTGTCCATTTTAAAATGGCACAATGATGGTACAATATAGCGAGGATGGCTATTCTTACCCTCAAACAAACGAGAGCCAATGTAGGACCGACATTGGAACAATCCAAACCGTATACATTTTGGACCGACAGCCGTCGCCAATGATGTACCAATATATAATGTTACATCGTCGGCAACATGAAATGGTACCATGATGGTCCAACATAAATTGTTACATTGCTGTAACACTCACTGGTACACGAGTGTTCCACTATATATCGGTGTCATATTGTGGGGAAAACGCGTGTGTAATTGGTATAGCTAACACACAGTTCATAGAGCATATATTGTTGAAATGTTAAGAGAAAACTGTTATATTAAAATGATATGGCGTTAAGGGGATGGACCGGTAACAGACAAGATGGCTGCCATTTTAGACACGCTGGTGGTAAAATTACAATAAAAGAAAAAATAACTGGTTGACCAACTTGAAAGTTCAGATTATGTGACTATATATAATGAGGAACACACATACAGCAAGAAAACAATGTTATCTGAAGCATAACTATGTATAAATGAATGTTCAACATAGACAATTTTGTGTGCATCACAACTCACCTTTAATTTTGAAATCCTGCAGAAGATTACTTCACAATATTTCAAAGAAGGGTTACTTATGTAGGCTTCACTCACCTGGAGTTCTGAGCACCTCATTGCGCACCTGGATTTTTACCTGGCTGGAGTCAGACAAATGGCTTTGAAGTCTATTGTTGTCCGTGTATGACGTCAGATACCTGGTTAACCTGTAAACAAAATGCAAATGATTGAATTAAGCTCACACGACCATCAACAGCGGCAAAAAAAACACGTATATCCTGTATCCATCTTGTATTTTATAACAACAACGTCAGATTTCTACTTCAATTCGACAAAATTTGAGTGCAAACCTGTAATTAGGTATTATAGATGCAAATTCGGTATTATAGATGCAAAGCCAAATTACTTGACCATCTCTTCGCACAATATAGAATAAGAAAGATGACAACTAACACGGTTTATTATAAATCTAATCGTGTATTACGAAATTTTGCACGCACTTCACGCTTCTGTTGCCATGGCGCTCCGCTTGAACTTGGTCATGTGACAAGGTCATGCGGATCAAATCAAGGAGGGTAGCGATTGTGGTCTGGGCTAAATTTTTCCACTGTTGACATTGAACAATTGCGACGTACAACACTCTTGAACTTGAATCACACTGTGGGACATGGTTATAAAACATTACTGAGGTCTCATTGAAATAAATATTGATAATTATGATGGCACATGACTGACCCAACGGGATGAAAGAATCGTTGGAAAATGACGCACTATAAAAGTGGGCCTTTTAGTCTAGAAACAGCTAGGCATCTTATGGCCTAATGCTAACTTCTATGTGTGTGTTTGGGGCGGGAAGGTCCTACAACGGCCAGTGTCAACATATTATACTCTATAATCTGCATGGAATTTTAAACTATGCGATTACTTAGCGTACCGTAGGCCTACCTTTTTCATTCAAGAAGAACAGCTTGGGATTTTAAAGCAATGCGATGGAGCACATGGACTTGAGAGAAAGCGCAGCCGGACATGTTGAACATTTGTCTGCTCCCTGCTTGGATATCTAATTACAGGATATGGATATCTAATTACAGGCCAAATGTTAGCTATACACGTTCCAGGGCGCTGATTAAACCATGGCACCTATGACACACTGCTGGTTGTAGAAGGCAGGTATACAGTTGTCCCGAGAGAGCAACGTATTTGTATTGTGATTTAGCATCCATTGATGATGAGTACCACTTTTTACTTGTGTATCCTTCCTTCCAAGAATTAAGAAAAGATTTCATTGCAGCTAAATTTTGGGCCAGACCATCAGAAAACAAGTTTATTTCCATGATGGCTAACCGAACTGCCAGTGTGCAGAATAAAATAGCTACATTTGTACAAAGAGGAATCAAACGTATTGTTTAGTAGAAATCCCTCCCATATTGATTACTATTATTATAGTTCCGTTTTACTGTATTACGTGTCATTCTAATTTGATATGTTGTACTCTTATCTGCTGTTTTCTCAAAAATGTTTTGATTCTGAAACTTCAATTCAATTCAATTCAATTCTATCTCTGGCAGGCTCAATGGCCAAGCGAAACAAGAGTTTCTTATTTGTCAAAGGGAACAATAAGTTTTAATTTACGAGGGAGGATTTCATATTCCTGCCGACCCTCGTAAAATAGAGACAAAATGTAATTAATAGTAGTACATAAGGAAAATGTTTGCCAATATGCAGAGGCGTATTCGAAGGCGTGCAATACGCCGGCATTTATGGTGAGGTAATTTCCGGAATTCATGGAAGATCACAGCACCAGGTAAAGTCAATTTCGGTGATGACGTACTTCATTTGTTGAAGTAACTTCCGGTGAGAAGAGCAGTATACAAAGCGAAAAGCGGTCGTATTGCGGGCAGGATACGGGCCGGATTAAGGTTCAGCGTAGGTCATGAGGTCGAATGTCATTAAATATGGCCGCATTAGTAGATCAACCGTTAAACGTCTAACTAGAGTAGTATGTGCTGACTGGCTTGGGGACCGGGTGTGGAGCGTGGTATGTGAAGGAGGCATTCCGCTGTTTTTTATTGCTTGTTAATTCGCATCGACGCTTTAGTAAATGATGAACCACCTTTCTTATATACTTCGAAAAATCGGCAACCGTGCTGAGAACCTCAACATCTGTAAACGTGCTGGAGCTGCAACAGTATTGGAAGCATACACTCTCAGAAATATTCAGGGAATAATTCTGAATAGATCATCCAGAAGTCAATTTCAGGGGTTTTACCTGAAATCCAGGAATACTTTCCTGAAATTCAGGTATATCATACATGAACTGAAGCTAAATTACCAGAATTTTAGGGGATTTTACGTACCTGAATAGTGTCGGGAACGTACTAATCATGTACATCCTTCGAAGCCTGTGTTTGTGGATGGAGATGGAAGAAAGGTCCGTGTAACCTTGCACAGTTCTATTTTCGTTTTTGGTTTCTTAAAATTAATTTTTGTTTTCCGTTTTCGGTTTCTGAGAATAAAAAAGTCAAATTTGACAGTCAAGTTTCAAATTTCAATTTCCCTTTTAATAAACGCAAAAATGACAATGAAATATTGAAAATTGACTGAACTTGTCCTTTTTTCGTTTTTTTTTTATCCTTGATGTAACAATGTTAAGTGCGCACTCACAACGGTTATGTCACTTTCGGTGCTCGGAGTAGTATGGAAAGCGCAAATCGTGTCGTTTGGTCAGATTTGGAGCATGATACGTGTGAATTGAATGCGTTGAAACGAAATGACGCCAAAACTAAAGTGTTGGAGCGTTTCACAACTGCACCTAAAGCATTTTTTACGCTTATCATTGAGGGGTGCGTGAACTCTCATTCGCTCAAGGTCTCAAAAATAGTGGCGGATGAGTGAAGTGTTGAAGCATTCAGACGGAGTCAATTGTGGCCGCTGTATGTTTCTTTCGCAGCCCAAAATAGCACATTTGAAAGTACATGTTCGAACCAATTTATTTTTTTATTTCAAGCCTTGCCTTCTACTACTCTAAAACATTTTACTCCAGTCTTGTTCTGACTCCCTCCATGGATGAAATGTCTCGCAATATAATATGACTATTGTTCCACATGGATGAAGATTTGGAAATCTATCTCACCCCTGTGTGCTTTACATGGACTATTACAGCAATATTCCATGACTACTGCTGTACACGGATGACTAATGCACAATGTCTTTTCAGCCCATAATAAAGGATATCTTTAGACTCGAACGTCGACGTCTGAAAGTGTTCTAACTTCGGGAGTTGTTTTGGCGTGAGACATACACAGTGACAGGGTTATCGGCCGGACGATTATTTAACATTATTGTAAATATATTACCGGGTACTATGTATCCTCTTTTCTTTATGGCGCAAAGCCGCAGTCAATTAATCTGGTCATTCGTACCAATTGTTTGCTAGTCAGTGTGTTACAATTAGTCAGTCTTGGAATTGTCTACAACCACTCAGTAGGCCATCAACATATATTTATGTTTGTCACTTTTTCATTCTTAGTATCACTTCTCGTCCCAATTGAGTTCATCAGCTATATTGCGACGACCATAATTCTAACAATTTCAACTGAAAGAAGTTAATAGCCCAGCAATCCAGAACACGTCACTTATGGATAATTTGTACTGTGAGTGGTCATAAGTGGTCAGACCTCTTTCAGTTTTTCATAATATTCTGTGGTACTGTAACTGATGTGTTAATCTTCAGATGTTGATTCTTGAGGAAAACCTATATTCCATATTTGTGCTCCTTGTAGTAATAATTCACCTACGTTAATGTCTGTTATTTATCGTCGTTAATGGGAACATTTCACAGTCTTTGCTGGTTAGCACTTGTACGTGCAGGTATACTTGCACACAAAACTGGTGATGCTCAGTGTCACCAATAATGGTAGGCCAATATCCATATACTGCAGCATCAATCAAATGCGAGGCTTTGGAAGTCTATGCAACCACAAATTGGAGATTATCCATAATTTTGGTGTTGTACTCGCGACATACATTCCGAGATTCGACCATGTTAATTATATGATCGTATAGAAGAAGGAAAGTAAAGATAATGAAGAACAAATATAACTGAAATTTAAAACGTCATTAATGGAAATGGTATTTTTGAATTTATGCGCCAATATGCTACAGACAAGTATTTTCACAGGTTTCAAATCTGATTTACTGAAATATTCTCTGTATTAATCGCAGTTGTATGCAGCGGCACAAGGTGGTTATGTGATGATCTGACATAGACAATGCCTCATTTCCAAGGTTAAAACTACCGTACTTCTTTTAATGTACGCTACAGAAATGGCATGGCATTTAAACGAGAGGCTTGCACAATAGGAGAACAACATAAACCACACGTATAATTGCTATTTGATTAGGTAACAGGACCGAAATCGACGATGAGGAATTGACAATCACGGAATATCACTGCATTGTTGGTATAGTCCCAATTTAGAAGGTATAAATCATTCGACAATTTAGATTTAGGAATTTGAATGTATTAATAAACTGACAATGACGTTCATGACATTTTATCGTCACTATCCCAGATGCGGTCGGATTGATGTAAAACTTTGAATGTCCAATTACTATCGTCATACACAAAGTTCTCTGTTCGTACCCAGCACAATGGATAAATGAAGACAGAAATTCCACAACAGAATTATTGATATAGTAATGCAGTTATAGCAAAAATCTAGGAATTTGGGATGACCACATGGCGTTATAATAATGTTGGCCATGGACATGGGGTGCTCGTGTCGGATGAGCACAAAATATATCGATAAATGATAAAATATTACACTTTTCAATAGAAATGGTTTTGTAAACTTTAAAAACATAGAGTAGGCCAAAATGTTCGTTTCATAAACAACAGAAAAGAAAGACTCTTGTACTGTATTGTAAAACTTTAATAATCGATATACCCATGTTTTATCTGGGTGAGTAATAACATTTGCATTAATTGTCTTGCTGCTTCGATGGAAGTTCCCACTCGGTTGAATCCTCTCCGTTTGTACTGCTATCACCAGTCCATTTCCTCGTATTACGGACAGTAATAAGGACCATTTATTCAGAGGGACAGAGATAGAGCTCAAGTGTAAGGAGTCTGTGTGAGGAGTTTGGTCACGCTTGACTGACGCCATATTTCCTGAATTTCTTAGTGGATCGACAGCTATGCAAATCGCTTCCCATCCGGCTGTAAGGAATGGTCTGTAAAGAACAAGAACAGGTGAGTATATAAAATGACCCTTCTATATTCCACACATGACATTACTTCAGACATACACCCCGTTTTTTTCGCATTTTTTTCATTTTTCCAAAACCACCCGGCATAGCTACCTTGTAACATATGTTTTTATCCACCGCCGTCCGAAAAGACGGCGGCCTTCCTTTCCGCCGTCCTTTAGTATGAGCCGTATGCGACCTCTTTGAGGTGTTCTATACATTTGAACTGAATTGAATTACGGGCCATAACAACAACAATTATTCAATACAAAGTAAATAAGACATCCCCCAGCCAATGTTTTCGGGCAAACTAATTCTAATTCTCTTGGTTAACACTCTGAAATATGCGTTGGGAGGAAAGTGAGGTCTGCCTCAATCTAGACTCCACAAACCTTGCTGTTGTTGTTGTTGTTGTTCTTTATTTTGCTGTTGTTCTTTACCTGTAAATCCACCGATGTGTGTCTGGCGCTCTATAAAGAAAATCACGAGTCGCTATATCCCCAAATGCTGTTTGTTCTCTTAAACTTGAGACATTTGGCGGTTGGCGGTGTTCAACCCTTCAATACGTATTCCAATAATACCTTTGTCCGAATTTCGAACAAACTGGACAAATTTGATGGTACTCGCCGCAACGGATATAGCCGCGCGCTAAACAGTTGCCGAAACGAAAATTAAACCTTATAACTGGAGTGAACACGGATGCTATAGATATTTATTGTTTTTTGACCTTACCTCTCGTCATCCACTCCGGGTTGTTGTTTATCTGTAAATCTACTCTTAACTTGATGGGTTAATCCATTCAAAGCCCGTTCCTTCTCATTCACGAAACGCTATATAGACGATCTTCTCGCTGTGGATAATCGCTATATAAATGACGCAGTGAAGGATATATATCCACCTTCACTGGATTTGAAGAAAACTACAGATAGCCGTACAGGCACATCTTATTTAGATATCTACCTCTATAAAAATGAAGCGGGCATCCTCTCTCGTCGACTTTATGGCAAAAGAGATGATTACAATTTCGACATCGTAAACTATCCCTTTTTGGATAGTAATATTCCAGTGGGACCTGCATATGGCGTATACATATCTCGCTTAGTAGCATTTGCTAGATCCTGTGTTAAATGTGATGATTTTAATCAACGTCACAAAACATTGTTGCAGAAACTTATAAAACAGGGTTATTCCACCAAGCGCCTCCACTCAAAGTTTCTCAAATTTGGCGATACATATCGCATGCTGATTGCGAAATACGAACGTAGCGTGCAAGATCTATGGCGCTACGTTTCGTAACATGTGTCTAATTCCGCTTAACCCGGGGCTAGGGGCCGTATGAGCCCATGTACTTCAAGATCCTCATGGTACTCGAATATGAACAGGCACAATCAAAGCGTGACTGCTCGAGATACATCATTTTTTAGATGACGACTCTATAACGAATATTATGGATTATGACTACTGATCAGCGATACGGAATTGATATTTTGGAACATCATGATGTCTTGCCGGCATCATTGAAAACTGTTGACCGCTTCTATCTTGCAGGAAACAAGCTGATGTTTTTGTACACTATGATTGTCTTTTTGAATTTGGTGCTAATACTGTTATATGGAAATGGAATAGGTCTTTGGATTATGGACGCGGTTATTCTCTCAGATATGTGTAGGGAACTGTCTGAAGTTCCAAAATTTTCCAGGGAGTTCCCCCGATCACATCTTCAGAAGCTCCAAGTATTGGCCGTATTTACTTTTGAAACACTAGAATATGCGATCATCTTCTCCATGAAGTTCGTTCTGTCTAATCAACGAACAACCCAATGTCTATCAATAGTTTGTGTTCATAAAGCACTGCAACTTTTCACTTGACTGGGTGTGTATAGCTGAGGAATTCATCGGCGAATTATTTTCGAAGCAACGTGGTGGGAATTTCATTGAAGAACGCCGATTGCATGTTTTTTGTTGTTGTTTTTTTTAAGCGCTTATGAGTCAGTTCTATTGCGAGATATGCTATCCCTTTCAAAGTTCTCAGAAGCGCCAAACGGGTCAAATCAAGTCCAAAATTCCCGACTTGTCCGGGGCAACCCTCTCTCTGTCCCACCCCTAACCCAGAAACTCTGGCTTTGATAGGTGAATATAGGTAAGGGGGCGTGGCGTTCCTATCGCAGCCCAGATCGCGCCTAGGTTAAATTTTAGTGATAAAAACTCGTTTGGCGAAAAGCGGCTTTTCGCTGACGAAAATAGCGAAACGGGAGAGGAAAAATATGCCAATTTGATACAGTTTGATCGATCTGAGCTTCTTTGTCCATGTACCATCTATCACGACTGTTTTGATGCTGACAAAATGTGATCAAATGTATGAGAAAAAACCTGCATTGATTTTAACGTTTTCGCGCCTTTCTGACATCTTGCGAGAATATGACCTTCGATATTTTGATCTCGTGACCGTTCTGATCACGTGAATAAACACACGTCGCTTATTGGTTTCTTGATGACGTGAATCAAAAGGTCAACCCCATTCTGCGCATGTCCCTGTAAACTATGGAGAAAGGTGGCCCTCCAGAGTTTCGTAGTAATGGCCTCTCTCTAATTTCATAATACGATAGACTGCCCTTGTTCTGCTACATCATAATTCTTCTTGTCTTCTTAATAGCTTATATCTATAATGCCATCCTATTCAGCATTATCAACGCTGCAAACGAGTACGTACAAATCGAGGGCTGGCTTCGTCTACACGCTGATCGGGATCATGGAGTAAAGTTTGTCCTGCCTCAGTTAATGCCCCTTGGGTGTGCCTAAAAATCGGGACTCATTTACGGGAAGAAAATCTGACAAAAAACGAGCAGGTTGACACCCACTTTTGTTTGCCTTTTTAAGTTGAGACCGGACCAGAGAACGTGTGTAAGAAGTTTAATTGAAATCGCTCTTACAGATTTTTCTGGGAATTGAACCGAATTTGACCATTTTTCGACATTTTTAAGGGGTTTTCTAGGAAAAATAAAGCAAGCATGGAGAAGAATGTTCGAGTTCAATTTTTCTATAACATAGCAGTGTCATATCTTAAAATAGTAGTTCCATCATGCTCTTTCAGAAAATATATACATATAAGTGATTTGGGTTGAAGGTTTTACGACAACTGGTGACCGAAAAACGGACCCATAGTCTATTCCATGCCGAATGGAAGAATCTCTGGAGTGCAGCCAACGAAAAATAACGGTTTTGTTGACAAAATCCGTGTTTGATGGCAGATTCACTCTAATTTAAAGAGTCATTAGGTGGTTGTCATAGTGCTGGAGATGCTAAATCATATTATTTATTCGATAAAATGCTTTTTTGTGCCTCTGTCTCAATTCCCCACGTCGTATACAGTTAAAGATCTCGGGCGACTTACGTCTTATTTATTTTTTTCCTTTTCGGTCTGTATATGTGATTCGGGCTAAGGGGTCAGCAACAACAACCAAAGAAAAAAGACTCCCTCAGCCGTTGTTTTCGGGCTATCCCACCCCCGTCTGCCCAACCCCAACAATATTCAAGACGCTCCGCCGCGCCTACACCCAGGAATCGTTTACAGCGAAAAGGGATGCGTGTTCTCATGGCAATGAATGGTAGACTTAGAGACACACCCGCCATTACATGTAACGGCTAGAGTCATATAGTGAATACGAAAGGCGAAATCTGA
>JAVTVY010000941.1:0-34207 GCA_036873755.1 Hanleya hanleyi
ACGTTGGGTAGAACATCGACCCCTGGCTAGCCTGACGGGGACAGGACCTGTGGAATTTACCATTGAAAACAAAGATACGGCCTACCTGGATTTAGCCCACACCTACTTGTACGTGAAAGCCAAAATAGTGGACGCAGCCGGGGCCGACCTAGCGGATGATGCAGTAGTAGGCCCAGTGAATCTTTGGCTGCACTCTTTGTTCCAACAGGTGGATATGAGTATGAGCGATAGACTCATCAGTACGTCGACCAAAACGTACCCGTACCGAGCCTACATGGAGACGCTGTTGTCGTACGGTGCAGATGCCAAAAAATCCCACTTGCAAGCCGCGCTGTACTACAAGGATACACCCGGCTCCATGAATAGTACGCTGGCTGCCAATAATGGGTTGACCGCGCGAAAAAACTTGACAGCCGATAGGAAGTCCGTCGATATGATGGGGCGACTGCACGCCGATCTGTTCCTGCAAGACCGCTACATGATGAACGGTGTATCCATCAAGATCAAGTTGATCCGTTCCACACCTGCGTTCTCCTTGATGGCCGGTGGAGCGGCCCCCAATTACAAGATCGTCCAGGAAGATGCAGCCCTGATTGTGCGTACGGTGGATTTGCAACAGGGGGTGTTGGTGAGTCACATGGAAGCCTTATCGAAAAAACCAGCCCTGTACCCCATCCGACGCGCACAGACCAAGGTGTTCTCTGTGCCAGCCGGTACGATGATGGCCAATCGTGAAAATTTATTTCTAGGGGATCTCCCTAAATGTGTTACCATAGCGTGTGTGACCAACACCGCTTTCAATGGAGCGTGGGATGAGAATCCGTTCGCCTTTCAACATTTCACCTTGGAACACGATCATCAACTGGCCTTGCTGAAGAAAGGAAACCTACGGTTGGAACTGCGTTTCGCCACCGCTCTAGCCCAGACCATTAACGTGATTTGCTACGCCGAGTTTGATAACGTCATCAGCGTGGATCAGCAAAGAAACGTGCTGTGTGACTACGCCAACTAGAGTCATGGATACAGAACAGCTGATGGGCATACTCCAGCGAGATCCTAAGATCCCCTTTCGAGGTGTGTTTTCACGCAATGTGTTTCCCACCCACTCCACCACCCCAGCAGCCTACATCCTGAATACAGACCCGGGGTCTCGACCCGGTGAACATTGGGTAGCTGTGTACGTGGACACCCTAGGCCAAGGCGAATACTTTGATTCCTACGGACTTGCACCCCTACATCCCGATTTGGTGAATTTCATGGACGTATCTACTACAGTGTGGCGTTGGAATACTCAAAGATTACAAGGACCCTTGAGTAGTGTGTGCGGACAGTACTGTGTGTTTTATCTCACTCACCGGTGTAGAGGACAGTCTATGCCAACCATCGTACACATGTTTGATGATTATTGTCAAGCCGAAGACCGTGATGTCCTCGTCTATGACTGGACGGCCTCTCGTTTTAATGTGCATGCTCCATTTCTCTGGTTAACTTAAATTCAATGCACTGCGCGCAGGCCACTTGTTTTTTTATTATTATCACGTTATTGTTATGACGTTGTTGTTCTGACGTTCAGTGATGTTCAATAAAATTGATGAAAAAACACAAAAATGATGGTTTTGACTTTTTTTATTTAAGTCAACAAGAAGGATTACACTATGTACAATAGAATACAGGGTACAATAGAATAGTATGGTTAAGGTCCAAAAAATTCTGTCAGGAGTAGGATTCGAACCTACGCCAGCTCTTCGCCGACCAGCACTTAATACCGGCGCCTTAGACCACTCGGCCATTCTGACTGTTTACAGTTTTTAACTCGTGTATCAACAGTTATATAGTGTGTTCGACATTTTTTCACAAGTCCAAGTAAGTAGTGCTCACACCATCGGCCAGGACTTTCCGTTTCGGGTAAAAGAAAGTAAAGGCGTCTCGTTGCTGAATGTACGTCCGCATCTGGTGATCTACCATCCGAAATTCTCGGTTAGTGCCACTCGCACTGGCCTGGCTTTGCAGCACGTTCAAGTACAAGGCTTTGTCGATGTTGGGATCACGCCGGCTCACCCCTTTGCAGCTAAACTTATTTTCGTCTCGCCCGTAACAGTAATACGTCTTGGAGGAGAGACCAATCATAGCATTCCCACTCCACTCCAGCTTGAAGAGGCCCGGCGTACGCTTATCGTACTGGTAATGGTCACGTCGAGGTAGCCACTGGTCCCGCTCCGCTTCATACTGGGTACGTAACTCGGGTTTCACCAGGGACTCCCAATCCGCATTAGAGACGGCCATGTAGGCCGAGTCCGTATCCATCTCCATGAGTTGCCAGTCTGATGGATTAAAATACACACCCATGAAATCATACAGAAACTGCAGCATCCTCAGCTTAGCCACCTGGTATACCATACATCCAATCTGCAGGGGTAGGTTGTAACGGATAGTCTTCTTGGCTAAAGTGACTTCATAGGTGTCGTCATCGATGACCTCCACGGACCGAAACAGAGGAGAATTCACTTTTTTGCGGGCTTTGGCAGTAGTACAAATGTTCACGTTCACGTGCTTATCCTGGTTCGTGATTGTTTTCCATAGTACCCATTGCCCGTCAACTTCCAAGATTCACCGATCATGGCCTTACTCGGGTCTTGATCACCTTGACGACGGGCCGACGTCACGATGTCGGCATTCTCCGCAAAACAGGCGTGGGGTGCGTATTGTATCACTTGGTATATTTTGGTAATTTCCAAACCGTGGTTCATGTACCACTGCAGTAAGGGAGTGCCCAGCAAGATTTTCTCGGCCCACATACTACCAATCAACATCCGTCGAGGTTGATGCAAACACTCGTGTTGCTCCGCATAGGCCCTCATGGTGTCCCCAATATCATCCCGACCTACCAGCGTGTTCTTAAAGATGGCAGGACACTGGGCGAAGAGGGGCTTGAGAGTGTCGGGAACATGCAAATCACATTCGACAAAGCCGTAGAGGTCCCCCGAACGAATGGCGTCGAACATCTGTGGCAGACTCAGGAGTCGCCGACGACTCAAGGGGTACTCGCGCTCTTTTAGAAAACGCCGTAAGTGGGGCAGGGCCTGGCACATGGTGTGAAATTCACACTCCCACATTTCGATCAGATGGTATCCTCTCTCTTTCACATAATCACCGTTCTCCACCACTTCTTCCCGTAATTCTTCAGGTGTTTTTCCACGTCGTTCGTTGAAGCGTCCAGCGCTGAAATGACATCCGTGACCGTGCCAATAACAACCGTAAAATTGGAATACGGTGGGTGTCCTACCCACCAGGGCAAACCCATCGACGGGGAGTCGACGATCTCCTATGCGCTTCTCTGTGGCGTTGGTTTGGTGTCGTATATAAATTCCCCGTCGATAGGCTTCCCAATCCAACCACTGATCAGCCAGATGCTTGTAGGGCGTGCGTTGCGGTGTAAAATCCCGACCTTCCGCCAACCAACGTGTATAATGGCCACTGGGCATAGGTTGGGCCAGAGACCACAGGTACAAGGCATTGGCATCGAAACCGATGATCTTAGCACAGGGTTTTCCACTGGGGAGACTAGTGACGTCCTTCTCGTGATAACGGTGAAAAATAAGACTCGGTCCGCCCACAATGTTCTGCTTTAGACAATCATGCATGTCTGCATCTTTTTGCTGTATCAGCGAGAAGTACGTAGGACACGCTTGAAAAAGATGGCGAAGCGCCAGACCCGGTAAGCTCAAGCACTCCTTGAAGATATCGACGTGCATCTCACGACGAAAGAGTTGAACCATTTTCTCGGCCGCTTCCAGGAAAGGAACCACATCTAGGTTATTATACCATATCAGGAAATCTCGCAAGGTGTGCATATGTTGATCGTTCCATACCTGCTGTAGTTCCCGGTACGTGTCTTCGGGACATTCCACTTGCTTCAAATCATCAAAGAAGGCATCCCGGGGTGGCAACTGTGTTTCCTCCAAACAATCGAGCGTCGATATATACGTGTAAGGGAACCGCCCTTTGGTTTGTGCACAGTCATACGCCTTCACCCACTGATCATAGCTATAATTAGGAGCTAAGTAGTTCCGTACATCCAGGAAATGCAGTGATGTGGTAGTGAGGGCCATATGATTATTGATCTTCTTGATGATGGACTTGATGGTATTCGCCTGGGCCAAGTAGGGATAGAGAAATTCCTTGACCATGTTCAAGTCATATCGTCCCGAGTTGAAACCTAGCACCGGTAACTGGCCTAGATATTGTAGGAAGCGCGCTTTCAACTTCTCCGCATACGGTTTCGGTAAAGGTACATCCTGCGACTGCATGGACTCCGGCTCCGACTCGGACTCTTCATCGTCACTAAACGCTACACCCGGTATAGGAATCCGATCGGTCAGCTGGTCCAGTACGTCCTGGAACTTGGACACCAACAATTCTGTACTAGCCGCACTGACTTCTTCTAAATACGCCATCATACGGCTGATCAACTCATGGGAATCCCCAGTGGACACAAAACACACCGGTGCAGCGTCATAGCCAGGTACGTTGCTGGAAATACTCACACTCAGGGGAATATGGCGCTGCGTCCACTGCGTTTTCGCTGAAAACAGGTCCATGGGTTCCAATAGGGCCTCAAAATCGTAACACGCTCGGTAGGGAAAATAACGGTCCGCCTCCGGTATGATGAGACCCTCATCGGCCAGTTCCTGGAAAATAGTAGGCGTATTATGATACACACCACCCGGATATACTCGCTTCACAACGTTCGTACAAATCTTCTCGTGTCGATGTAAGTCGGTGGAACGGTGAAACACCCGATGGCATTGGGCACAACTGTAAGACTCAGCGTACTGGCTCATATTGTAGATCAGCGAAAAATGACTGACGCCATTGTCGTCGAACACATTCACTTTCATTGTAGAAGCATACCGTTCTGTTGAACGACGAACCAATTCAGCCACAAATGTATCCTCCTCGCATCGTAATCGGTATACAAAGATATTGAGGTTGAACAATGTTTCCACGTCATCCAAATTCTTGAAGGGAACTCCACGGAAGTGCCGCTCATCCAAGTCTTGCTGCTGTAAATACTGTTCCCAATAGTCATTGGCCACTCTGTCACAACACCGCGGATCACACTCGTCCAGATGCACGGCCAAACACCGAAACAGACATTTCCGGTCTTTGTAGGGCCCGTTTGGCCCTGCTGTTAATGCATACAGGCCTTTTCGACGAAGCAGCCAAGGGGGTAGTAGTACAGGAGCACCGATAGGATGATTTCTCATTTTTGTGACGAAAAATGTGACGTTAGTCACCATTTCCACAAGCCATTGGGTATTGGGGCGTTGCAACCGGGCCCATTCCAATGGATCCAACGTAGTCAGTTGGTCGATGAGTGGCTCCAGAGAAATCGCATCCGTCACCGTGAACGGCTGGTCAAACACATAGGTATTATTGCTGGGATAATAATACCGCACCTGATCCGTCTCCTTGTGCCGTAAAATGTTCCCGAATGTCATATTCAACTTGAACGCTGTCACCTGATCTGTGAAAATAGACATAGATAAACAGATACGTGAGGTCCTGCAGTCGAAAGTTATACAAGTCCAATAGACGACGGTCACGGTGAAAACAATGGCGTATGGTAGCCCAGTGACGTCGATAAATGTCACTGACACGCTCGTCTTGGGGTAAAACTTCAACCGGAGGTGCTGCTGGGTCCAATGGAAAATCTTCTCCACGTCTCATGCTTTCTCTCCACGTCTCATACAAGCTGGTAGGCAGGCAGGGCAGGCAGGCTAGAGGTGAGGCAGGCAGGCAGGCAGGCTGGTCAGGTCAGGTAAGTCAGGCAAGTAGTGCAATGAATACACCCCACCGCTAAAAATCGCCTTCTTTTATACGTTTTTCTACAGTCCGCCATTTTGACCACCACATGCCGCCATTTTGACCACACACGCCGCCATTTTGACCACCACATGCCACCATTTTGACCACACACGCCGCCATTTTGACCACACACGCCGCCATTTTGACCACCACATGCCGCCATTTTGACCACACACGCCGCCATTTTGATCACCACATGCCGCCATTTTGACCACACACAGCCGCCATTTTGACCACCACATGCCGCCATTTTGACCACACACGCCGCCATTTTGACCACACTCCCACAGCCGCCATTTTAACCACACTCCCACAGCCGCCATTTTGACCACACACAGCCGCCATCACACACGCCGCCATTTTGACCACCACATGCCACCATTTTGACCACACACGCCGCCATTTTGACCACACACGCCGCCATTTTGACCACCACATGCCGCCATTTTGACCACACACGCCGCCATTTTGACCACCACATGCCGCCATTTTGACCACCACATGCCGCCATTTTGACCACCACATGCCGCCATTTTGACCACACACGCCGCCATTTTGACCACACTCCCACAGCCGCCATTTTGACCACCACATGCCGCCATTTTGACCACACACAGCCGCCATTTTGACCACACTCCCACAGCCGCCATTTTGACCACACTCCCACAGCCGCCATTTTGACCACACACAGCCGCCATCACACACGCCGCCATTTTGACCACCACATGCCGCCATCACACACGCCGCCATTTTGACCACCACACGCCGCCATTTTGACCACACACGCATGCCATACTTGACCTCTCTCAAAATACTCGCTTCTGATTGGCTGTCGCTGTGACGTCACAGAGGTCATATGCAAATTTTTGAGGTCAATGGGCTGTTAAATAGCCTTTACCTACTACTACCGATAGCGCGGCGATACAGAATACAATTACACGTTACAGTTACATATTGCATTATTATCACTCCCTCGACGCGCTTGTCTTTTCTAAATTGGTCGTCCCAGGATCTAACACTTGGAATATGTTGCGAAAAAACAAGTTCATCGATGCCAACGGACAGCTCTTCCACATGCCTATTTATACCAAGGCCAAGACAGGAATTAAGAGATGGCCGTGGGTTTGGCGAAGATCATCTGCATTCTAGCAAGCCAGGGGCTGTCTTCTCGGGTTTCTTCAAATAAGGACATGCTCCACTAAGGAATCATTGTCTAAGATTCCAATCCACAATATTCCAATGCTGCTGGCTTCTTTCGTTTAGTCTCTTTTATCGCATAACGTACGTCTGGTATTTGAAGAATTAATTTGTCTACAGCCATTACTTGATCTTTTCAAATTGAATTACGTAAATGATCAAAAATTTCAGCACACCAAATTGGAGTCTCTAAATACATCTGCGCCAACCCAGTCAAATGAAATACCTACTTGTAACAGATCTAATGCTGCCATAAATATATATATAAATTTTACAGGTGACCAAACTATGCGTTTAATAATTTCGTCAACGGTAAAATTGTTTAGTAGAAGTAAAATCGTGTTTTCTTACGAGTTTCTGCCGAACTGTGAGATTTTTAAATGAACGAAATTTCTAAAAGTACGATCCTGAGTTTCATTATTTGACGCATCTTTTCGCTTTACTGATTAAGCTTTCGTAGCGAGTTTTCAAAGAAAATACACCCGAAAAGTATCAAAACTTGCGCCCTTGAGTTTTTTGTTTCAATAAATTAATTTGTGCAATTCTGGTCAATGTTTTTTTCAGAGATGCTAATAGATATTAGTGTTATATTCCAACTATGAATTTATCATTAGAAGTACATTCGATAATGGCAATATCAGATATTGACATACCGAACTGTGACGGTTGGTCCCAACGTGGTATAGGCCGACTGATATGTAATTGCTTGATAGTATTACTTGATTCATTTTCTTGGCACTGTCCCATAAGGAATGATAGATAGCATTGACCCGATATCTCCATCTTGGAAAACATCTATCTAATCTATTCGTTAGGGACTTCAATCATATCGATACATTCATTACATTAGCATTTCAATGGGATGCTTTTTCAGGCCGAGGGCTAAACCATCTCAAGTTTAATCTTCACATCCAAATCTTCACAACAATGCTTCACAGCGACAGCTGTCGTTCGACCTGATTTGTCCTCCACCAACCAAACTGACTGTCACCATATGAGTAAAACAAACTTGAGTGTGACCTTAAGCCAAATTCCCTCCCTCCCTCCCTCGACTTGATTTGATCTTTCTTGTTGAAAGGTTTTTATTGTTAGAGTAAGTATACCGTGGAATAATGAGCGACGCATTCGGCATAGATTTCTTTGATCAAACAGCAATACAATGTATGAAAGTTGTTTGGAACACTGAGAATAGTAAAGCTCTTCGCCGCGTTGGCCTCTTATAGATATATCGTCATAGAACATGAGCCAACAATAGACCCCCCCCCCCCACACTGGGGAATTTCTTTGAATATGTTTTTGTGAAAGACTATCATATACCAAGTTGGAAATCACCTTTTTTGCATTCTGGCCGTTGGAGCGTTTGGGATTTATGGGATTTGAAACACTAGCACTGTCGTATGAAAATCAATTTGTAATAAACCAAACTATGGATTACTTGACATTTTGTGGAAAGGTATGAAGTACTAAATGACAAAAACACATGTAAACATGTTTGAGGCGATTATGACGTCATAACGTCATAATGTGACCATATTATTGAAATGACATTTTCACCCTCCTTCGAATTTCATGGTCAATACCATCAATAATCACATTATTTCTGCTCCAGTCGCTTGGAAATGTGTTGGACATGGAAAACTAATGATTGGAGATCATTTTGTTTTGTTCTCATGAAAACAGATTATGGGGTTGTCAGCATAATGTAATATGGTCGAGTTTCCAAGCATTGACATTATTCTGGAATGGGGGTGTAGATAGGAAAAAAACACCATGTGAGTTGCTATTGTACTTCAAACTATGGCATATTTTGGTACTTTTCGAAAGGTTGTATAATACACTAAATGAATATATCATAATATGACAACATAGTTCAAAATGACAAGAAATTTCCTTCCAATAAACTTTATGATCAATATCAATTATCACAGTCTTTTTGCTCAAATAACCTGGAAATGTATTGAACATGTGTTACTGATAATCGTAGATCATATTTTACCCACACGAAAACATGTTTTAGGTTGACCAGATTATTTGTTCGTGTTAAAACTATCGCCTGGAAGACTCAAAATATCCATTCTTGCATGTTTTAGGTGCTGCTAGCGTAATATGAAGGGTCCAAATCTAAGCACTACGACCGTTTTTGCCATGGAGATATAAGTAGTATATAAAAGACCGATTCCTTAGTATTTATGCAAATGAGATGACGTCATCGATGACGGGTCAAATCCGGGTCAAAAGTAGTTCCGTTACTTCCGGTCACGTCACCGGAAATGACCTTTTGTATTCTTCCGCGGTCTGGCGGTGATGCGGTCCGGAAAGAAAAAAAGTAGTCCCAGGGCCATACGTGGCTTCACATCCGGATCAAAAGGTCACACTCGGGTCAAAAGATCACTGTGGGGTGACAACCTGGAGTTATCTTCCCTAGTTTTTTGCCACCAGGGGCAACGAGGGACCTGGGCCATATACACCAGGGTCAGTCATCAAGGTCCCAAAACGTCTATTTCCATAATACGGCCAGACGGCACATGCGCAGAATGACGTCAGTTTCACGTTTCACCCCTTACTTCGGTTGCTCCCTCACGTATGCTTCACATTGATACCTCACTCGATACTATCGGCCCACTAGTGGCCCCTCTCGGCCACAAAACGTCTATTTCCATAATACGGCCTGTCTGCGCATGCGCAGAATATTGAAAACAAACAACACACTAGTCCAGTCGGAGAGCTTCAAAATAAGACCTCATACGACACCATAGGACCAATAGGGGCTCACCTAGACCCCAAAATGTTCACCCAGTATGGACCTATGCACTGAACCAGTATGGACCTATATACAGATCTACCCGGTACTTAAAAAAAATCACCGTTTCTAGACCCTTCCCATCGTGATTTACATGGTGAGACGAAGAACCCCACAATCCATAGTAAAATCCACAAAAAATGACCACCCCTATACAGGCAAAATAGATGCAAATGCGCGAATCAGGGGACATCACCGGGCAATTTCGCCTACAAGAGGGTTGGCCTAGTCCGAGTTGTCTCCCTTGCGTCAGAGTGTATAGATGGGGCTACGATCTTAATTCTGCTAGTATCCGGGGAAATTGGCACTGGGACGCCATTTTGAGCTAGAAATATGACACAAACAGACCTGCACGGATGATTTTCAACCTTTTGCGAGTGATTGTACCATGCAACATTATATAAAACTAACGGGCGGGTGTATGTATCTAATTCATTTATACCATGGAAGACCACATGTTGGGATTTGCTGGTCCCCGATGACGTCATGCTCTGCCAGTCAGCATACGTAGGACGAACGTTGTGCGGCCGCCAATTTTCTTTGTTTGTTTGTGCAAACTGGACAATAAACGCTCGACACTGGGGTCGCGCGAATGCTAGAGTCGTCATAATAACATCGTCCAACACCTGATTATGTTTATTAGTGCCCATGGATTGAAATATTTTTTTTGGTGTAAAATGCCTACTCTGTGGAGAGGGTTCCCCGTGTTTTTTGATGAAATACGATAAGCCAAACAAGAATATATACACTTGACCATAAAAATAAAATCTTTCCCTCCCCGCCCCATTTTCATCGAACATATACTTTTATGGGATCAAACATTTTTTTAATTAACAAAACTATACATTTTTTTTTAAAATGAGACCGCTCACAGAATGTAAACAATAGCCCAGTCGGTACGTTTGATGTACGTCGGTAAAGGTCATCGCGTACGTTGGCATGACACCGATTTTGCGCGTCTGTGATTGGCGACTGTAAAATACGTTGGTCGATCGTCGGGGGTTTTCCAGAGCGTTGGTGGGTATTTTACTATAAAAAGGGACAGTTTTCGAGATCTGTATCTATTTTCTCAAAGTCTAGGCGAAGCCCTCTTACACAATAAATTATTGAATATAATCTAAACGCTATACAATTACAAACAGTGGAAGAGTACTGTCCATTCCGAGCATGCAACGATCACCGTTCGCCTGTTCGCCCACTGATGACGGGAATTTTACCACAGATCCCGACGACCCGCCTATAGAAGTATTGCCGGTACAACAAGCTGTGCGTACAACCTACCGACGGCATTGGCCTACTATCCGGCACTGTTTTCACCGATATCGCCCGATACTGGACTTGTACAATTTTCGGTTAGAGGAAAACATCCGTCTTCCCCACTACGCCTATACTATTTTCGTGGACCAAGCCACAGCGTTCAAATTAAATCTCACCTTTGGGTATTTATTACGGCATAAGGAGACAGACCAGCTCCGGTACTTTTACCCCAGTCACAATACCCTGGTGTTCGAGCAGCCTTTCACCATTACCGATCGACCGTCCCTGGACACGGTACTGGACCAACTAGAAAGCTTGGATAGTTTGCAATGGGCCCGACAACAACGCCCCAACACCAAATGGCAAGTGGAGATGACGACCAATGTTACGTTTTACGTCACTAAAATGATCGACCACCCTATCGGCGCCCCCATCCATCTCCCGGACTGGTTGAAACACAGAGAAGGCATGTACGCCTTAGTAGGTGGAAGCAATGGGCCGTATACCGATCGGAAATGTTTATTTCGCTGCCTGGCTATCCATCTCAACAAACGTCCACCCACAGATTGTGATAAATTGGCGAACTGCTATTGGGAATAATGTTTACGTGAAAAGAACATGGAAAAACAGCACTTTCGCGGGGTCCCGTTATCACAACTGGATGTGGTGGAAAATTTATTCCACGTTAATATTGTCGTGTATAGTCTAGCCAAACACGTGGATGATGACAACACCGACGACCCACAACTCACAGCCCGACTCGTACATCGTTCCGCGGGGAAATACGACACAACCATGAAATTGAATTTATACCAAACGGACACGGACGGGCATTTCTCGTACATCACGGACATGAAGGCATGCCCAGTCATACAGTTGTAGTAAATGCCATCGCGTGTTCAATCATTCCGGTCACTTACACCCTCACGAGAAAAGCTGTGACCAGACCAGCACACGAAAATTCCCCGGCGGCGTATTCCACAACAAGCTCACCATATTTGAAGAGCTGGCGGATGAAGGTATTGACGTCCCCATGGACCACCGTTATTTCCCGTACCGAGCCTACTATGATTTTGAAGCCCTTTTAGAACCCATGGAAAAGGTATCGGCCAAAACTCAATGGACCCAGCGTCACATTCCCTTGAGTGTGAGTATTCACACCAACGTACCCGGGTATGAGACCGCTCCGGTGTGTTTCGTCTCTCACGGTGACCCCCATGGACTGATTACACGAATGAGGGACTACCTGGAAACCCTCAGTCAAGCCATTGCGGCACATCTCGCCTCGACTACCAACCGTGATGTATTAGCGGCACTTGATGCGCGTATTCCAACATCGGTCGAAGACGATACTGACGACGAAGACGAAAGCGAGGACGAGGAACGCAAACCACCGAAACCCTACGCGCAGAAACTGAAACTGCGTTTGTTGGAATACATGAGTCAATTACCGGTGCTTGGATTTAACTCGGGACGGTATGATTTGAACTTAATCAAAGAATTCTTGTACCCCTATCTCGCCAAAGCCGGGAATGTGAAATTCATCATTAAGAAGACGAACAACCACGTCGCTCTATCCACGACTTCACTGCGATTCTTAGATGTACGGAATTACCTGGCGCCGAATTACAGCTATGACCAGTGGGTGAAAGCCTACGACTGCGCGGAGAGGAAAAGTTGCTTTCCATATAACTACATGGTGAGTCTCGTGTATCTGGACGAACCACAACTTCCACCCCAGGAGGCTTTCTACAACGAACTCAAAGGAGAAGCATTATCTGACGCTCTCTATATCGAACTGCAACAGGTGTGGGTCCGTGAAGGTATGCAAACTCTCCGGGATTTCCTCGTCTATTACGACAATTTGGATGTCGTTCCTTTTCTGGAAGCTACCGACAAAATGGCCGCCTTCTACCGAGATATGGGTGTCGACGTATTCAAAGACTGTAAGCATCCCCTGTCTGACCCTGCGGTATCTGTTCCAGGATTTACCCACTTTCTTCGCTCTCATCGAACAGAAAGACGCCGACATGTTTGACTGTTTGAAAGGAAATATCGTGGGCGGTCCCAGTATTATATTCCATCGGTACCATCAGAAAGAGCTGACTCGTATCCGAGGAGAAAAACTGTGTCAAAAAATAATCGGATTCGACGCCAATGCTCTCTACCCGTGTTTGAGTCAACCCATGCCGGCCGGTCATTATACCCGGTGGCTCCCTGAGGGGCGGGAATTCAAAGCCCAACGATCTACAAAACATCAAGCAGAACAATGGCTGGATTGGGAAAGTCAGCGACGAGGCGTCACTATCCGTCACCAAGGCAACCACACTGAAAAACGGATTGGAGATCGGCGCCTTCTCGTGGACGGATTCGCTATTATCAATACAATACCGACCGTGTTCCAATTCCACGGCTGTTATTGGCACGGCCATGAGTGTTCGTTCGCGGGAGGGCGCTATAACGAGCGCCGTGGACTGACTCCGGCCGCCTTACGTGAAGAAGTACAGCAGAATGCTGACTACATTCGAGGGCTGGGCTACGCCTATGTACAACTATGGGAATGTGAGTTCCACCACATGCAACGCCGTCAACCTGGGTTATACTCTTTCCTACACGCCCATGACCGACTGCTGGATTATCGGACTATCATCACCATGGCCGACATCCTACGCACAGTTGAGACGGGAGACCTCTACGGATTCGTGGAATGTGATCTGCACGTCCCTGATCACTTGAAAGACACGTTTGGCGAATGCCCGCCCACCTTCAAAAACACCGAGGTGAGTCGAGATGATATCGGGGACCATGAACACGACTACCTAACACGACCGCGGCGTATGTTGATCGGTAGCATGTGGGGCAAAAAACTTTTGCTGGGCACTCCTTTATTACGGTGGTATATGAGGCACGGACTGGAAATTACCAAAATATACCAAGTCATGAAATTCACCCCCGAGGCTTGTTTCCAGAAGTTCGCAAACGACGTGACCACCGCCCGTCGCCAAGGAGACGCCGACCCCAGTAAAGCCATCATCGCGGAAACGATGAAGTTGCTTGGCAACAGTGGATATGGAAAAACGGTAACCAATCAGGACCGCCACGTCACCGTGAACATTTGTACCACAAAACAAGCCCGCAAACGCCTGAATTCACCCCTATTCCGACGCATGGAGCTGATTGACACCACCTACGAAGTGACTTCAGCCAAAAAGACCATAACATATAACCTGCCGCTACAAATCGGGTGCATGGTGTACCAACTGGCCAAACTGCGAATGCTGCAATTCATATACGATTTCATGGGAGTGTATTTCAACCAATCAGACTGGCAATTGATGGAAATGGACACCGATTCGGCATACATGGCCGTCTCCAACCCGGTCTGGGAATCGCTCGTGAAACCAGAACTACGAGCCCAGTATGAAGCGGAAAGAGATGAATGGCTACCGAGGAAAGACCACTACACCTACGACAAGCGGACGCCCGGTCTCTTCAAGTTAGAATGGAGCGGTGAGGCCATGATCGCTTTGTGTTCGAAAACATACTATTGCGATGGTGGAGACAACAACAAATGCAGCTGCAAATGAGTCAGTCGACGCGACCCCAACATCACCAAATCCCTGTACCTTGATGTACTCCAGAGCCAGACCAGTGCCGGTGGGAACAAAGGTGTCCGTATCATCGAGAACCAGATGCGCTCGTATACCCAGGAGCGGGACGCCTTCACGTACTTCTACCCCAAGCGCAAAGTGCTCTCCGATGGTGTGACTACAACGTATCTGGACATTTAGAGTGATAAATATGAACTTACACTGCGAATATTCCACTGGACTTTCTAATGTTTATAATAAGAGGAACTAACTGTTGTATATATATATGTTCTATAAACGCTAAAGCTGACACTGCGAATATTCCACTGGACATGAAATGTTATAATAAGGCAAATAACTGTTGTATATATGTTCTATAAACGCTGCAGTATAGATGGACTGACACTGATGATATTCCACTGGACTTCAAATGTTATAATAAGAGGAATAACTGTTGTATATATGTTGTTTTCTCTGTTATAAAATGTGTTTTTTCATACAACATTGTGAGTTTGGGTTCTTTTGTATACCGTAGTTAATCATTTGAAAACAGCTAATTGGCTCGTATTGACCTTGATGACTGACCCTGGTATATATGGCCCAGGTCCCTCGTTGCCCCTGGTGGCAAAAACTAGGGGGAGATAACTCCGGGCTGTCACTCCACAGTGACCTTTTGACCCGGGTGCGATCTTTTGACCCGGATGTGACGTCATAGTGACGTCATAGGCGAAAAGCCACGTATGGCCCTGGGACTACTTTTTCTCTGTCCGGACCGCATCACCGCCGGACTACTTTCGGGCCGCATCACCGCCAGACCGCGGAAGAACACAAAAGGTCATTTCCTGTCACGTAACCGGAAGTAACCGAACTACTTTTGACCTTTGACCTCTGTGACGTCATCGATGACGTCATCTCATTTGCATAAATACTAAGGAATCGGTCTTTTTTATACTACTGATATAGTTGATCATGATGTTGAAAGCCATATAATATTTGGTATCTATGGAGAGACAAAGACTGGCAGCATTATCAAAAGTTTAAATATATTTGAAACCGACATGACATGAGTAATATAAAAATATTGACAACAATCACATCCTAATATCTTGTCTGTCACTGAACTTCTTACTATCAGTGATTACTTTATCTGATATACAAATTGATCTGGAGCAAAAACAATTGAGTGGAAATAAAAAATGTAACTCCTGTTTAAGCCTTAAAAAGCCTTAATCAATTTAGGCATATGTATATTTATTCTGTTTATTCAGCAAGATATAGTTCCTTGTGAGAGAATCAGGTTGACTACAACATCTCGTGTTGCAATATATTGACGTTGCTTCAGACCGATTGGAGGGTGTTGCCTATCCCTACAAATTAAACTCATAAGATGTTCGATGTTAACGTACACATTCTTGGAAAATGTGATAGAAAATGAGAAGAAACCAGCACAAAAATATAGAAATAAACTGTTCTAGATATGGGTTACATAAAGGTAATTTGCCAATGATGATTCAAACATAAGGCTATGCAATGAACATATAATGATAAGATATGATGTCGTAAAACCATTTACTTGTTTCGAGAAATAATTAAAGAGAGCAAAAGAAATTACCCGCATCGCTGATATTTGAATTCCCGAAATGTAATATAATCTCAAACTGAGCATGAAATAAAAAGCTGTAGCGTTGAGCAACTCGATCTGGAGAAAAGTATGCTTCAGTTTTCTGGAATTGTGAATAATAAATAATCAGTTTACTGGTGCCTTAGAATGCACTGGTGCGTGATGTTTATCAATTTATCTGGGTTAGTATCTGATGTAGCGCGATTGTTGTCAAATCCTCCGGAAAATAGTTTCAGCTCCTTTTGACAATTTCCTTTGACAGTAAAACTAACGTCGTCTAACATTCCGTGAACATGAATTCCACCGTGACGGAATCACCGTTGGGAAGACTTTTCTTTTATTCAAAGTCATGTACTCGAAAATTCCGTGGTCACACCCATGTAGTTTTATGTTTAGTTTGCTGTTCTATATGACACCTGTTTACCGATCCATGAAAGTCTACAGATGATCCAGCATTTTCAGTAAATCATGCCTCTAAATGTTCGTGGCGGAATCACCTGAAACGGACATGACTATTGACTGGTGTTGCTTGTCTATTTTTTTGCTGCTCTGTTTCAATCTGATTATTCTAATATGACATTTCTTTCTAACATACAGTACCCAAGGATGATAACATTTTTGTTCTTCGTGAGAAAAACGCGATTGGATCATCACAGGGGTTAAATCTAGTCCGTGACGGGATCACCAAAAGATAGTGATGGAATCACGAGTGCGCTTTTTAAATGTTCTCGGTGAAAGAGCTTTCTTAATTACACATTTTCTCCAGAAAAATATTCCTAGTGTGAGGTGGCTATAAATATGTCTCTCATTAGTGCCAATTACCATGATTACTGCCATTTACTGTCGTTGACACATTGTTAGCGTGTCGTACGTCAGCCATGTTTACATCCAAAACAGCTGATCGCGAGTACTGCCGACTGCTGCCGATTGTATACGAAGTGCAGTCAATTTGGTATTCAGTGGTTAGTTTTTATTATAAGCTCATGTATTTACTTTCTACGGGTGATTAGATAGTTATAGGTTTCACTAAGTGAAGAAAAAGTATATTTTTGAAATGCGAACACGTGCGTTTGTGTTCTATGAGGCTGTCACGTGATGAACGCTGTCGCCATCTTTCCATCGAAGGAAACAGGTTGTGAAAATCCTTCAGGCGAACCTTTGGCGAACCTTTTAGGTAATTATGCATTTTATTTTACTTACCACACTCTGTAAATTATGTGATATTACTGCGTAATAACCATACATTTGGCGTACGTTGTTGATAAACCTATATTTGAGTGATAAATCGTAATTATGAGCCGCCAAAGACAAGTTTGGTCTGACATGTAGATTTGACTCGCTGTGCTGTGTAAATAGCTCTGATGCAATCGTTTGTTAGAAACTCTAGAAGATATGTATTTAGGAACACGCAGCCTGATAACAGCTAATAGTTCCAGGAGTTATTGCTGGTTAAAAACTTATAGCTGATATTACTTTTCACGCAGATGAGTTTGCTATTTCGTTACGCTGTGTGAAGCCAGCTTGTTGTCATGGCGACGGCGATGCTTCGTTGTGTGTTTCGTGGGTTGTGAGCGAAGTCACAGCTCCCCAATTTCGTGGTGAGTGTTTGCGAATTGTATAAGTTAATGATTGAGATTCTTGGGATAAAATGCAATGGTTTATTGAATGATTCGTGACAGTTATGTATTTGCAACTGTAAGCTAAAATTACTAGCGGAGCTATAGCCCGCTCCGCGGGCATATCCTTTAGAGTTATCAGAAATTGAATTAAATCTTATTGTTATAAGTTTTAATGATTCTATGTCATACAAAATATGTAGGAGTAATTTCCCTTGACCCAACAAAGGTGTTTGTGGGAATATTGGTTAGTTTTGTCAATTATTACCATTCTGTCTGAATATTGTGACAGGGTAAAGAGTTAGAATTCATTGTTATTATTCAGGCATCTGTATGGAAGACTGGCCACATTGTTATAGTATGGTGGATCAGTAGTGGCTTCCTGGTAAAACTCCATTCTTGTGTTCATCTTGTGCCCTGGTCAGACAGGGGTAAGTTTACCATGTGATAATTGTGTTTAGTTACTGTGCAATGTTGTTAGTAACAGTTAGCTATTCATTGTGGAATTACATCACTGTGATGATAAAGCGATTCCATCCACCCTAGTGCTAATTCGTGAATCAAATTCGTCTACTGCCATAATTGGTGTATTATATGAATTGGTAGAATGAATCGAGCCAAGAGTTGAGTAACGATTCTTGAATTATCGCACTGCGTTTATTACTTAAAACGTACATGTAGTAGTTCCACAAATGTTCAATTTCACCGTTGATCAATTATTGATCGTTAACAATTTATTAATTCCTAGTTGACACGAACATTTGTTCATCAATTTCATCTGTGTTCACATAAAATGTATGGTGCTCTGTAGTTGCCTCTGTGCACAACTTGTGAACTGTCATTTCCTCATCTATGGTTTGATGGTGCTGTTTAGAAGCCTTTTATGCAGTATATAATCTCTAATATCAAAGCCATGTTATACCAGGATAGAGATTATGCGGACATATTTAATTTGTAATAAGCCTGGTGTTTGATAAATATTCCCAGTTACATACAGGATGTTTCTCACATAGACCAGTGGTATTGCATATAATTTATTGTTTCATACAGAGTGTGTCACATAGCTATTGAATTGAAGAGTCCTAACATGATGACTCTTGTGTTCGAGATGTAATCATTGTTTCACACAAGATATTTCTCACACGTTACGTATTTTTGTATCTTTCTCAGGATCAGTTACCCGATCAGTTACCCTCCCGGGTAAACACTGTACGCATGGGTTTTGAGTTGATGAGCAATACAAAGCAAGTCTTCACCACCATCCTGAGTTGTGTTGTTTTCTGTTGCTAAATTCTACCCCCCGCCACATTTTGGTGTCAGAAGTGGGATGCGTACAATCTACCCCCTGTCTGTGTGTTCCGTGTGCCGATCTGGCTGGATGTGGACATCAGTGCTGGAACTTGTGGACTATTTGGACTCTTTTCCGTGTGTGTCGTCTGCTGTGAAGTAAGGTAGTTTCGTTGAACATTGGGATGCATCGATGAACTGCGATCCAGAATTGATTGATTTGTAAATCTAATATTATATTGGTCGGATTGATTGTAATTTTATGATATGTATGCTGCATGTTATATTGTACAGATCATATTGCTAAACTAGTGTTTCCCACATTGCCGTAAGCAACTACAACTTATATTATGCAATGTTAGAGAGGTGGTTATTTTAGCGATTTAATGTCTCACTCCCCACCCCGTTATTGTCATGGCAACCATTGAAGAAACACGCGAGGCATTGCGAGACGCACTTGCCGAGATAGAAAGAGAGAAATTGCAGCATGAACTTTCAAAAAAAGAGGCCGCTGAGGCAAAAGCAGAAGCTGCCCTTTTACATGAGAAACTTGCCAGAGGTGATGCTACTCCTACCCCAGCAGATGAACGTCTCGTATACGTGTCATCAGCACGTAAGCTTGATAGATTTCGCGACAAACCGGATAGAGCTTCTGAGCCGACTATCCAAGAATGGGTGGCAGATGTTCGTGGTCAGCTGGCGACAAGGAAGTTAAATCGCAGACAGCAAGCTGCATTTGTCGTGGAACATTTGTCTGGTAAAGCACATCAGGAAGTCCTGGGTCGGGGGGATGATATAGTTTGCGATGCTGAAAAGGTGTTTGGTGTTCTTCTCAAGGTTTTCGGTGATGGCAACACGTTGCCTCAACTTCAGCAGAAGTTCTTTGCCTACCAACGGCAGGAAGGTGAAGATTTATTAACTTGTTCACTTGCACTGGTGGAACTTTATGACAGGATCATGCTTTTAGATCCATCTTTTAAGGACTGTCGTAAAAGCACGCTCAAGGGACGATTAGCTGAAGCTGTGCGCGATGAGAGTTTGTGTCGTGAAATTCGTCGCCTGAACATAGAATCAGCTGAATTGGACTACTTTGAGATGCGCGATAGAGCACAACAGTGGCTAGGTGCGACTGGGAAGAAGCAGCTAGTCAAAGCAAAGGAAATAACATTCCAGGAGATCACCAGCAGTGATGACGATCTGTTAACTGAGGTGAAGAAGCAAGGACAACAACTTGCCTCTCAACAGCAACAAATTGAGAAGTTACTACAAGAACTTCAAGCAAACAAACGGGGTGCAGCCAGACAAAACCAGCCATACCGAGCTCGGAGCAACATCCCTCGACGATGTTAGGAGTGTGGTTCAGCGGATCACATGAGGAGAGACTGCCCTGCATACAATGGTGACCGACCACAATTGGATGTCACAACCGGCGAAGCGTTAAACTAGAGACACCCGTCATGAAGAGCCACATTTCGGGTGAAATGCGGACTGAAGGCTCGATATTGTCAAAAGCTGTAGGAAAATGTCCTGAAGTGTTGGTGAAGCTTGGTCGTAGTGAGGTGCGGTGTTTGTTAGACACCGGAGCACAGATTTCGACAGTCACCGAATCGTTTTTTAAGGAAAATCTTATTCAAGAGGGAGACCTCTTGGACGTATCAGCTTTTATCCATATCTCTGGAGCACAGGGACTGGATGTTCCCTATTTGGGTTATATTGAGGTTGATGTGACCGCACTCGGTACAACGTTTCAACGGATGGGGTTTTTGGTGGTACGTGACCCTTTAGATACGCCTATTGCTGCACGTAAGAAGGACTGTCCGGGTGTTATTGGTAGCAATATTTTTAATTGTATATTTGAAACATTGAAAGAATCTGATGGACCAAATTTCTTGCAAAAACTGGTGCAAGAATCTCAGTCTACATGGGCAAATGTGCTTGCCCTCCACAGTGAAATGTCAGTGACTGACGCTGATGAGTGTGAAGACACTTTTTACAGGGTTCGGGTTGCAGGGAGAAAACCTGTTAGGATTCCAAGTCGGACTATTGTAGTAGTGGATGGGACAACAAGAGCTGCCAAGCGAGGATGCAAGTATGAGGCCCTACTTGAACATTTAGAATCACATGTTGGCCCACTCCCCAGAGGGTTGGCGCTGGGTTCTGCATATGTTACTGTTGGCCATTTTGGCCGTGTACCTGTACAAATAGCCAATTTCGGCGATTCGGATGTTTACCTACAGCCTAGAACTATGATCGGTGTGCTGAGGAACTGTGATGTAGATCCTGAAATTCAAGTTGATCAAGTCAATGCCTGTGAAGTAGTAATCAATGAAATATCTGCCGAATGTAGAACATCTACACTCGCACAAGAAGTGATCTCTAAGGTGAACTTTGGAGGAGGATTGGATGCAGATCAGCAACAGCAAGTAGAAGCTCTTCTTTCCAAACATTCTGAGATATTTAGTGCTTCGGAAGATGACATTGGGTGCTGCAATGAGGTGACTCATCGTATCCTGTTAGAGGATAATGTTCCTGTTCGAGTACCCCATCGGCGTATTCCCCCTCAACAATGGGGAGAGGTACGTGACTATTTGAAGGCAGCATTGAACAAAGGAGTCATCAGGGAATCGACGAGTCCTTTTGCGTCTCCAGTCGTCTTAGTCCGGAAAAAGGACAATAGTTTACGTCTGTGTGTAGATTACCGCGCTCTGAACCGGAAGACCCGTAAGGATGCATATCCACTCCCTAGGATAGAGGAGGCTTTACAGGTGTTACGGGGAGCGAAGTATTTCTGTAGCCTTGACCTAGCACATGGTTTTCACCAAGTACCAGTTGCACCAGAGGATGTTGAGAAGACAGCTTTTAGAGTCGGTACCGGGGGATTGTTTGAGTTTTTACGTATGCCATTCGGATTATGTAACGCGCCAGCGACATTCATGCGTCTCATGGACAAGGTACTCGGTGATGAAAACTTCCAAACAGTCCTAATTTACCTGGATGACATATTGGTTTTTGGTACGACCTTTGAAGAAACCCTCAGTAGGCTGGATATGGTTTTGACGCGGCTGACAAAATATAACCTCAAAGTGAAACCCAAGAAGTGTCATCTATTTAAGGAGAAATTGCGCTACCTTGGTCATATCATCGAGGAAGAAGGTATCTCACCGGATCCGGAGAAAACAAATGCTGTACGAGATTGGAAGATTCCTACGACAGAGTCGGAACTCCGTGGGTTCTTGGGCCTAGCTGGTTATTACCGTCGTTTTGTTCCGGAATATGCCAAAGTGGCTGCACCTCTCCATGCACTGCTCACTGGAGTCAAGACCAAGAGAAGAGGCAAAGCTAAAAGGAAAACAGGAATCAAAGACCCAAGACCTTTCATGGAGCGCTGGACTGCTGAATGTATGCTAGCATTCAACGAGCTAAAAGCCAGGTTGTGCAGTCCACCCGTACTAGGCCACCCAGACTTCAGTGTGCCCTTCATCTTAGAGATCGACGCTAGCTTGCTGGGCTTGGGTGCAGTTCTCTCTCAACGACAAGGAGACCAGACAGTCGTCATAGCCTATGGTAGCAGAGGTCTCCGGAACAATGAAAAAGCAATGAAAAACTACAGCAGCCGCAAACTGGAGCTGCTGGCTCTTAAATGGGCTGTCACAGAAAAATTCCGGGACATGCTTTTGGGCGCAGAGTTCATTATCTTCACTGACAACAATCCTCTCAGCTATTTAAACACAACAGCTAAGCTTGGCGCCACAGAGTCAAGGTGGGCTGCGGAACTCGCTCAGTACCAGTTTACAATTAAGTACCGCTCTGGGAAAAGCAACAGGAATGCTGATGCCTTAAGCAGAAAAGTGGAGCACTCTGAAGCATGCCAGTTGGAGGAACTTGTTACCAGCCCTCCCCTGTTGCAAATGTCGACCCAAGTTCCGGCTGAAATTGGAAAGCAGTTCCGCGAGGCTACAGCTGATGTATGGCTTGAGGAAGTTCAGACGCGTTCGGAGCAGACAGCCCCTGTGTGTGTTTCAGCTTTCCCTACGATAGTGCCGTCTGAGATGGACAAACTCCAGCGTTCTGATCCAACTATTAACCGACTCCGTTATTACTGGGACAAACAACGTCAACCTACTCCTGCCGAGCTAAACAAGGAACCGAAGTCAGTGCGGAAACTTCTCCGGTCATGGAGCCGTGTTGTGGTGAAGTCGGGTATCCTTTATCGTAAGTGCAACATCCGTGGTAAAGTGGTGCACCAGCTGATCTTACCTTTATCCTTAAGGAAGCAAGTGTTGACAGAAGTTCACGACAAGTCTGGACATCAGGGCGCTGATCGCACATATGAACTTCTGCAGATGAGGTGCTACTGGATAGGGATGGAGGCAGATGCGCGAAACCATTGCAGTACTTGTTCGAGATGTGCAATGTCCAAGTTCGGCAAAAATGTTGCACCTACGCTGGGATCTCTTATTGCAAAGAAGCCATTGGAAGTGCTTGCAATTGATTACACGGTTCTCGAGAAATCCTGTGGCATGGAAAATGTCCTAGTCATGACTGATGTATTTACAAAATATACTCAGGCAGTAGCCACTGTCGACCAAAAGGCAACCACAGTAGCGAGAGTGCTGGTTAAGGATTGGTTTGTGAGGTTCGGCGTACCCTTGCGTATACATAGTGATAGAGGTCGTAACTTCGAAGCAGATGTTATCCGAGAGCTTTGTTCAATATATGATGTCTCTAGAAGCAAAACTACCCCATATCATCCCCAGGGAAATGGCTCCTGCGAGCGTTTCAATAGGACCATGCATGATCTCCTCAGATCCTTGCCTCCAGCAAAGAAACGGGTGTGGCCCAAATACCTGGCCGAGGTAGTGTACGCTTATAATTGCACTCCCCATGCATCAACCAGCTACTCCCCATACTACCTCTTTTTCGGACGAGATCCTAGACTTCCTGTAGATAACTTGTTGGGACTTAATGAAGGCGAGGAGTACGACAGTGTTGGTGACTGGGTCACAGATCATTATCTTCATCTGAAAGAGGCTTTCCATTTGGCTTCATCAAAGACGGAAAAGGAGGCACTGAGACGCCAGAAGTTACACGATCGACGGGCACAGGAGACCAGCCTGCCCATTGGTGCTCGGGTCTTCGTACGTGACAGAAGTTACCGGGATCGACATAAAATCCAAGATGTGTGGTGCCACTATCCCTACCGTATCATAGGACGCCCGAACCCAGATGGACACGTGTATGTAGTCGAACCCCTTCATGGTGATACAGCTTCAAAAACTCTGCAGAGGACCGACCTCCTGGATGCAAGGGACCTTGTCAGTGATTTACATGTACCAAATGTTAAACCGGACTCGTGCAAGAAGTCAGATCCACCAGAGCCTGATACAGTACCAGATGATGATACCGAAGATGATTCAGGCTACGCTATCTTCATATCTCAGGGAGTGGATTCTGGAGAGCAAGATAACATGGTTACAGTCATTCCACCAGAAAACTTACCTTCGGATTCCGGACCGCCAGATGAAGTGAGTGCTACCGACACAGCAGGGAAGTCTTGTACCCCGCTCATGAGTGATATGGCAGACTTGCCTACTACTGTGCAGGACGATGATGATCTTGTGCCAGAGACAGAGGAACAGCATGAACTGCCCCGAAGGACAACTAGGTCAACAGCAGGCCAGCATAGGAATGTGTATCATGAACCTAAGTCAGCTCAGTTAGAGGAGTCTCATTGTGTAGAGTCAATAGATGCGAAGATCCTTGCAGATGTTAGTCAGACCCAACTTTTGTTGATGCGGATGCTGTCCAAGATGAATCCGCATTAGATATTTTGTTAGAATGTCTTACTGACAGTTGTCATTATATAGTCGTTTGTCGAGGCGCCAAACTCACAGCAGGGAAGTGTGTGAGGTGGCTATAAATATGTCTCTCATTAGTGCCAATTACCATGATTACTGCCATTTACTGTCGTTGACACATTGTTAGCGTGTCGTACGTCAGCCATGTTTACATCCAAAACAGCTGATCGCGAGTACTGCCGACTGCTGCCGATTGTATACGAAGTACAGTCAATTTGGTATTCAGTGGTTAGTTTTTATTATAAGCTCATGTATTTAATTTCTACGGGTGATTAGATAGTTATAGGTTTCACTAAGTGAAGAAAAAGTATATTTTTGAAATGCGAACACGTGCGTTTGTGTTCTATGAGGCTGTCACGTGATGAACGCTGTCGCCATCTTTCCATCGAAGGAAACAGGTTGTGAAAATCCTTCAGGCGAACCTTTGGCGAACCTTTTAGGTAATTATGCATTTTATTTTACTTACCACACTCTGTAAATTATGTGATATTACTGCGTAATAACCATACATTTGGCGTACGTTGTTGATAAACCTATATTTGAGTGATAAATCGTAATTATGAGCCGCCAAAGACAAGTTTGGTCTGACATGTAGATTTGACTCGCTGTGCTGTGTAAATAGCTCTGATGCAATCGTTTGTTAGAAACTCTAGAAGATATGTATTTAGAACACGCAGCCTGATAACAGCTAATAGTTCCAGGAGTTATTGCTGGTTAAAAACTTATAGCTGATATTACTTTTCACGCAGATGAGTTTGCTATTTCGTTACGCTGTGTGAAGCCAGCTTGTTGTCATGGCGACGGCGATGCTTCGTTGTGTGTTTCGTGGGTTGTGAGCGAAGTCACAGCTCCCCAATTTCGTGGTGAGTGTTTGCGAATTGTATAAGTTAATGATTGAGATTCTTGGGATAAAATGTAATGGTTTATTGAATGATTCGTGACAGTTATGTATTTGCAACTGTAAGCTAAAATTACTAGCGGAGCTATAGCCCGCTCCGCGGGCATATCCTTTAGAGTTATCAGAAATTGAATTAAATCTTATTGTTATAAGTTTTAATGATTCTATGTCATACAAAATATGTAGGAGTAATTTCCCTTGACCCAACAAAGGTGTTTGTGGGAATATTGGTTAGTTTTGTCAATTATTACCATTTTGTCTGAATATTGTGACAGGGTAAAGAGTTAGAATTCATTGTTATTATTCAGGCATCTGTATGGAAGACTGGCCACATTGTTATAGTATGGTGGATCAGTAGTGGCTTCCTGGTAAAACTCCATTCTTGTGTTCATCTTGTGCCCTGGTCAGACAGGGGTAAGTTTACCATGTGATAATTGTGTTTAGTTACTGTGCAATGTTGTTAGTAACAGTTAGCTATTCATTGTGGAATTACATCACTGTGATGATAAAGCGGTTCCATCCACCCTAGTGCTAATTCGTAAATCAAATTCGTCTACTGCCATAATTTGTGTATTATATGAATTGATAGAATGAATCGAGCCAAGAGTTGAGTAACGATTCTTGAATTATCGCACTGCGTTTATTACTTAAAACGTACATGTAGTAGTTCCACAAATGTTCAATTTCACCGTTGATCAATTATTGATCGTTAACAATTTATTAATTCCTAGTTGACACGAACATTTGTTCATCAATTTCATCTGTGTTCACATAAAATGTATGGTGCTCTGTAGTTGCCTCTGTGCACAACTATGGCTTGATGGTGCTGTTTAGAAGCCTTTTATGCAATATATAATCTCTAATATCAAAGCCATGTTATATCTGGATAGAGATTATGTGGACATACTTAATTTGTAATAAGCCTGGTGTTTGATAAATATTCCCAGTTACATACAGGATGTTTCTCACATAGACCAGTGGTATTGCATATAATTTATTGTTTCATACAGAGTGTGTCACATAGCTATTGAATTGAAGAGTCCTAACATGATGACTCTTGTGTTCGAGATGTAATCGTTGTTTCACACAAGATATTTCTCACACGTTACGTATTTTTGTATCTTTCTCAGGATCAGTTACCCGATCAGTTACCCTCCCGGGTAAACACTGTACGCATGGGTTTTGAGTTGATGAGCAATACAAAGCAAGTCTTCACCACCATCCTGAGTTGTGTTGTTTTCTGTTGCTAAATTCTACCCCCCGCCACACTAGGGTGAATTTATCACTTCTACTTATAAAATTAAATCTCTGAACTCGTATTTTTTACAAAGGTATACAGTTCCCGTCACATGCATATCTTTTCTACAGATGTTTCAAAATAGTATAGTTTTCAGTAAAATGCAACTTTTCTTCCTTGACAATTTCGAATTTCCGAGTTCTTCAGGTTCAAAAATTGCGGGAAAAATATTTCGCGCTTAAAACACATCTTCTCTGATATTGACGTGTCCACGGAGACCATAGGAAGCGAACAGAAAAAACAGCATGCTAATATATTAAGTGAATTTTATGCGAAAAAGCTTTTCCGTGGAATTCATGTGAAAATGGAAGTGTAGCTGCAAAGGGCAAAGGCTGAGGAACAACTGTATCTGCTTGCCAATACATCACTTGACTCCCAGCATATTCCAGTAGTAGTATATAGCGAGGATTAACCCTATTATTGACCTTTGACCTCGGAAATTTGCATATCACGTGACAGAGGTCAAAGGTCAATGAGTGCACTTGGGTTGACCTGTATCCTTTCATCTTGTCTTTGACCTTGGATCATGTTTAGACATGTTAGGGCTGGGGTTTTTCCATCACGGGGAGTGCGCATGTGTATGACGTCACTTCCGGTCTGTGTGAATCGGGCGTGACCTATGCATGTACTGTATTTGGGGAATCACGGGGAGATCACGTGATAGTTCAAGGTTATATTGAATGATAGGAATGCGTGTACTGACCTGTTCATCATGACCTGGGTATGACTGTATGGGATGTACTGACTTGGTTCTGTTTTTTTTCCATCATGCGGCGGTCACGTGATTAGGAGCGCATGTACGGACTTGTATGCCGTCCATTCATTTGAGTCGGGGACTTGGGGTCCCTACGGAAGGATTTTGCAAGTCATGGGTGGGTGTATGTAAAATGAGGATTTGTCTCGAAAATATAAAAAGCGGAACACGGACTTTACCTCTAAAATAGGGGAAAACCCCTATCAACTCTATCCCAAAGGGCTAATATCGGTCCCTGGCTTATCGGGTTCTGCCTGGAGTGGGTGTATGTAAAATTAGGATTTGTCCCGAAAATATCAAAAGCGGAACACTGACTTTACCGCTAAAATAGGGGAAAACTCCTATCAACCCTATCCCAAAGGGCTAATATCGATGCCTGGCTTATCGGGGCCTGCTGAGAGAGTGAGGGGAGTGGGTGTATGTAAAATTAGGATTTGTCCCAAAAATATAAAATGCCGAACAGGGACTTTATCCCTAAAATAGGGGAAAACACCTATCAACCCTATCCAAAAGGGGTCATATCGGTCCCCGGGTTTATCGGGGCCTGGGTGCATGGGTGGGTGCATGTAAAATCAGAATTTTTCCCGAAAATATAAAAAACGGAACACGGACTTTACCCCTAAACTAGGGGAATACCCCTATCAGGGGCGTATATTGACTCCCACTGACCTTTGACCTCCAGTATAGAGTGCGTATATTCATTACCATTGACCTTTGACCTAAAAAATTTGCATATCGTGACCTTTGACAGCCAATCAGAAGCGAGTATTTTGACCTCGTCTGAATGTATGGAATGACTTGGTTCTGGGAGTTCCGCAGGTGTATGACGTCATTTCCGGTCTGCGTGAATCGGGCGTGACCTGGATATGGGATGCATGTACTCACCTATTTCTGGGGTTTTTCCATCACGGAGAGGTCACGTGATAGTTCAAGGTCATTTGAATGATAGGAATGCATGTACTGACCTGTTCATTCATCCGGGGACTTGTTTACATCCGGGTCATTCATTGTGGTGGGTTCTGCGCAAGTGTGTGACGTCACTTCCGGTTTCACTAAAACTACCTCCAAACACAGAAGAGTTCCAATTTTCCCTTAGATGTAGGGTCTGGATTTTCAACATCCAAGTTTTCCCCGGCCCGGTCCGGCCCGGCCCGGCCCGGCCCACCCCACCGCGGCCGCAGCGCGCGCGCGCGGGTTATCCGGAAGTGCGCGGCATCACCGTAAGTCCGCGGATGAATTTCGGGTCAAAAGGTCACATCCAGGTCAAAAGGTCAAAGGTCCCCCTTCCAGCAAGGCTCGGCCCTCTTCGGGACATAGATAGCCTTTATCCGCCCTTCCGAAGCATCCATGTATAGAGGAGGGTCTCCGACAATATTACCATCTATTTATCTATGTTAAATAACCAGTTGGGAACCCCCAGTTTTCTCCAGAACCGTATTGGCACGAAAAAATACATGAAACCATGGAACTTATAGTAATAAACTTAATCTATAGGTGTTGCACGCGTCTCCACTCGCCGTCTTCCTGATCTTTATCCTTAACCGCTGATATGAGCTTTACTTTTAACGTTTAAAGTCCGCATGTAAACACACCCATAGCGGTTCCTCCAGCGAGGATGTACTGTGATGGAGGGAATAATAAAAGGATTGACCTGTAATCTTTGATTGTTGCTCTCTTTTTGGACTAACCAATCAGAATAGTACGTATCACGGACTACACCCGTAGAGCTACGTATAGGTGCGCATGTATGACATGGTGTATAAAACACGGCCCTCTGGATCCCACACCCCCATTCCTACGGTTACAGAGCCATGATGGAGACCCATCCCTATGCGACTTGCATTTTACAGCATGCGACCGTGGTTAATTCACTCACGGGTTACAGAGCAGTGGTTCGGTCCATATTTGCAGATGGTGACGACAACGAGGGGCGACGCCAGATCCTGAAAGAGTTCACAGAAGCGGTCCACGACAGAGTGCACACGATAGAGAGGCGTGCTATCACCCACCACTACTGGACTATGACAGCCATCCTTGATGCCCGGACTATGGACCACGAACGCTCACGCCGGAACCAGCTACGGCTCGTTGGCCTAGTAATGGTTTTTGCCCTATTGACCCTGACGCTGTGGCAATGACAGCGACAGAAAAAGAACGGCTCTGACGTGAAACGTATAGTTGAAGGATTAAATCAATCGATTAGGTGGATTGATTTAGCTCAGAGTAGTACTTCTCGTTGTGTATTATACTTGTATATGACGGATTGACAAGTTGAAGAATCTGATGAGTTGCTATTGGATTTATCCAAACTATGATATATACATGAAGACAATATAGTATACGTCTAGCACGTATGAACAACTGAATGCAACTAAATTGATATCGACAGTTAAAGCGTCTTAGTTTTCAACAGCACATGCAGTCTGGAACGTTACGCATAATAGAATCAGATTACGTTATCATAGCGTCATAAAGATATACCAGACATGACGTCATTACGTTATAAGGTAGAACGTTATATTGACGACGTTACGGTATAATAGTATCCATTATTCTAGATGACGTTATTATAAAGTTCATGTTTGTCGATACTCGTCGACATTCTGGGGGCGCGAAAGATATACGTATTGTATACGTATTAAAGTCATTAACATGTTGACGTGTGAAGAAAATATGCGTAAAACAATAATATGCATTATTTGGCGCTAGCACAAATATCAGTTCATATATTTGTATGTCCAATACGTTCAATTACAACTTATGGCGTTAATAATACGAATTTTACGTATACTGTAGTATCAGTTTAATTAACTGATTAGTATCAAATGTCATTTTGTCCACCCTTTAATGCGTTCCTTAGCCTTGATGGCTGCAACTCGTTTTGGTAGAGTATCTACTGACGACACTAGTTTACTGTTATGTGTAACTTCTAAAGGAAACAGTTTCACTATCGGACGATTCGTTTGTCCTACACTTGTTCGAATTTTGGCTGAGCGAACAAGCCCATCATTACCCGTGTTCAGTTCCTCAACAACAGCTAATTTCCACATTACACGAGGAGAATGATTTTCATGAATCTGGACAACATCACCGACTTGAATCACTTGATTGTTATTGCCAGATGTACGGTGGAATTCCCTAAAGGAAGTTAGATATTCAAGTTTCCATCTGGACCAAAACCTTTGAATAAGTAATGCTTGTAGTTTGACTCGTTTGTTGATTGTAGTATGATCACCACAGTCATCATTCTCAACGGGAGGATAAGGTAATGAAGTTATTCTTCTTCCGTATAGAATATGTGAAGGAGTCAAGGGTTCCGCATCTCCTATATCTGTAGACATATATGTAAGAGGTCTGTCGTTGATTACAGCTTCGATTTCAGTAACAATAGTTTGAAGCATTTCCAAACTGATGTGAGTTCGACCGAGAACCTTTTTCAGACAGTTCTTTGTCAGTCCTATTAGACGTTCCCACCAACCTCCATACCATGGTGCTCGTTTAGGTATGAATTGCCAATCTGTACCACGGTTGCTGAGTGACTGTTTCAGTGACGGAGATTGAAGCAAACGAGATAGAGTTTCTGAAGCAGCTAGATAAGTTGATGCATTATCCGAAATCATAATCCTAGGTAGAGATTTACGGCTTACAAAACGTCGAAACGCTCGTAAGAAGGAATCTTCTCGGAGGTCGGGAACAACTTCCAGATGAACTGCTCTTGTCGATGCACACGTAAAGAGACATATGTATGCCTTAGATTCGGATCCATCAGTGTTTGTAACGTATAATGCTCCAGTGAAATCTACTCCTGTAACACTGAATGGTGGTGATTCTTGTAATCTGATTTTCGGAAGAGGAGGTGGGTGCGGAGCCGAGTACGGTCTTCCGATAACTTTACGGCAAGTTACACATCTGCGTAGTATCCGTTTGACACATTGTCGAATTGAAGGAATCCAGAATGTTTGACGGATAAGAGTCACTGTAGAATTCAGACCCGCATGTAATTGACTGACGTGGGCATCCATCACTATCAAGGTAGTAAGTTCATGATGGGTGGGTAACAGGTATGGGAATTTGGCTTCTTCTCTCACTGGCGCATTATGAATTCTCCCGCCGCAACGAATTGTTCCGTCTTTGTCGATGAATAATCTGAGTTGTCTTACAAGCTGAAGACGATTTGGACAGTCTGATCGCATACTGGCTATTTCTGCTTGGTACGATTTCTTCTGACAGTCCAATATCCATGTTTTCCCGGCAAGCTGCAAATCAGTAGTAGTTAGTGGACCTGACTTTCTCTTAGTTTTGGCACACTTACAGTTGGAGATGAAACGTTGAACGTTTGCTGTGACGTGGAGCAAACGAGTGTAAGAACTGAAATTTTTAACATCAATCAATTTGTGTATACCTGTTGAATTCCGTGTTGATATTTCAGGAGATGACTTGACTTCGGACTCGTTAGGATCGGTAACTTCTATCGTCGACATGGTCGTCATTTTGGTCCGTTGAACCACAAAGTACTGTCTTTGAAATCTGTTGCTGTTATTCCACATGTTAACAAATCGGCTGGGTTGGAATCTGTTGGACAATATCTCCAAGTATGTGACTGCGTCAGTTCGTGAATTTCCTTCACTCTGTTTGCGATGAAACATTTCTTGTGTTGTTTGGAAGATAGCAGCCAATGCAGAGTGATTTGACTGTCTGACCACAATGTAATATCTGTGGTGTCAATAACTGATATGACGTGGTTGGCTAAGCGCGATCCAACAACTGCAGCCATTAACTCTAGCTGGGGCAGAGTTATTTTCTTCCATGGAGCAACTCTGTTTTTGGCTATCACTAATCTGGTTTGGATTCCATCGGAAATGTAGACAGCTGCGCCGTATGCCTTTGGACTGGCATCACAAAAGACGTATAATGAAATGTTTCCATCATGTTCGGTTTTGTCGAAGAAGTAGTGTCTTGGAATTTCCAATCCGGCAGCGTTATCTAAATCAGCCGCCAAATCAATCCAGGAAGATCGTATCTCTGTAGGTAAAGGTTCATCCCATCCAAATTTCTGTTCCCAAAGGAGTTGCATTAGAATTTTCGCTCGCACAGAAACTGGACTAAGAAACCCAAGAGGGTCGTACACCCTGGATGTTTGCTGTAAAATTTCGCGCTTGGTTATGATTGATTTCTGTACATCCGAGAGGTTGCGAGATGGATAAGATAGATGGTCCGTTTGTACATTCCATCTCATTCCGAGTATTTTGGTCTGTGCGTCTGTATCCAACACACCTTCTGAAGTGGCTAAATCACGAAGAGCCACACTGTTAGACGTCCACGAACGGAGATTGAAACTAGCTTTAGACATAAGTTGACGAGATTCTCGGAAGTAATCTAAAGCGTCACTTTCTGTGGGAACGCTGGATAGAATGTTGTCGACATATAGATCTCGTTTCAATAACTGAGTAACTTGAGTGTCATTCTCATCCATGTGTTTCAATAGCGTTGCATTGAGGATAAACGGTGAACATGTTGCTCCGAATAAAACTGCCTTGAATCGATAGGTGCATAACGGACTATTTGGGTCGTCAGGATTTTCAAGCCATAGAAATCTGGTGACGTCACGATCTTGTTCATCTAAGCCGACGTGGAGAAATGCCTTTTCAATGTCGGTGGCCAATGCAAATTTGTTGAGTCGAAACCTCATTAGGATCGTTGTCAAACAATTTATATTTGGTGGGAAAGTTTGTAGACAGTCGTTGAGACTTGGATGAGCAGAAGATTGTCGACAACTACAATCATACACTATGCGAATCGGAGTTGTGGTTGAGTCTTTCTTGACCGCATGATGAGGGATATAGTGAACTGGATGATTTGGAGAAACGGTTGTGTCAACTTTCTCTATGAAGTCACGGCGTTCCTGGTCAGAAATAATTTCACCATATTTCTTGAGTAGACTCGTTTCTTGACTAAGTCTCTTTATTGTATTTTGTGTTCTCCGAAGTGTGACATTGTAGTTAGTAGGTAATGGAGGGTGATCATCTTTCCACGGCAATTTCGCCTGATACTGTCCATCACGCAAAATGATAGAGTTATCCTGATATGTCTCTAGGATATTCTTGGTGTTCTCATCTGATTCTCGGGTACTAATTCCGAGACCTTCCAATTCCCAGAAACGTTCC
>JAVTVY010000942.1:0-34624 GCA_036873755.1 Hanleya hanleyi
TCATATCACGACGTTTGGTTCCTATTCCTTTTCACACCCGGAAACCACACGGGTAGGGTCCTATTCCTTTTAAGAACCGGGACCCAATGGGTGTGGTCCTATTCCTTTTCACACCCGAAAAACTCACGGGTGCCACAGTTAGTCGCCTCATTCGACAAGCTCACTCAGGGGCTGAGGCCTATGCTTAACATGACCTGTAGTGTGCACGACGACATATCAATCCCCGGGAGCCCCACGGGGCAAAAATGGAGGATGTGAATGCTCTGAAACGGAAGTACCTCCCAACAAAATTTAGTGCTGCATTTCACGGTGAATAACGCTTTGACGTCAAGGTGGTCTTTTATGAGCCACGTCATTAGAACGGAAACGTCATCATTTGTGGCGGTCACATTCGTGTTGTGACGTCATGGAACTTGACGAAGCCATCGCTGTTCGCACCTGTGTTGTCAGGAATTGAGAAAATGGACCGAAATATATGAGATGATGACTGAAATTCTGTTAATCTAGTATGTGGAAATTCTGTGTAATACACCTTTTGTCCCGGAGGACATTCGCATAATTTGCAGTGATAAGAAACAAATGAGTAATTAAGTCATATAATCGGAAATCACCATATTGCGTTTTGTTACAACAGTGACATTTAAACAGTTATAACGTATGCTCACGGATTTAACCTAGGCCTGTAATCTTTGATATGCTTGAAAACGATGATGCTACATCGTTGGCACAGGTTTACAAAACGGATACGGTACCAGTAATGAATGTGCAACCTTAATACGCCTTCCCCCCCCCCCCCTCTCGCTTCCACAAATTAGAACACAAAAGCAACGTAGTGTAACAGCGTGGAAATTCAAATTATTTAATTTGGAAATAATAAGGTTCGAATATCAATTTCAAATGTCAAATGTGATGTCAATTTCACAAAAGTTTTAATAAAAAAATATTCAAAAAGTATTTGATAAGTTGATTAATTTACATATTCACCCGACAGACTATGTGCAGCAAAGTAACAACCAGTAGGGGCCTACACTGTACGGAAGAATATATCGCCGCAGTGAGAAATACGAGGATTCCAATTGAAAAGAGACACCTCCGCTATGAAGCCGAATATCAGCAACCCGTGTTCAAAACGCTTCGAATTTCCACAGCGAGGCTGTGAAGAGAACCTACTTTGTTCTGCAATTTTCATTTACTCGCTGGAAGTTGGAGGATGCGTTTGTTCTGAAACCATACATAGGCATTTTATTCCCGCCATTTCTTTCTTGAATTGCATATGTTTACTAAAAATTCAAATCACAGCTTGGATAAACTCGGATGGGACAACTTTATTTACTATGAAATTCTGTGATATGCATAATTTTCACAAAACTATACTATACTCCTCCACAGCTTACAGGCAACACTTTGGTATGATGTATTTTTCGTCACATTTCACTGAATTTTTTGCAGTGTCACCTATGCTACAACGACGTTCGATTTCAGATTATTTCACTCTCGGTGATTTTGCCTTTCTGACGTCGCTAGAGTGTAGTGGCTGTCCGACTGAACAGGATTTCAGCCATCATCTCTTAAAAATTTCGGTCCATTTTCTCAATTCCTAGCGACAACACAGGTGCAAACAGCGATGACTACGTCAGGTTCCATGACGTCACAACATGAATGTGAACGCCACAAAGTGATGACGATTTCGTTCTAATGACGTTACTCATGGAAGACCGCCTTGACGTCAACGCGTTGTTCACCGTGAAATGGCGCATTAAATTTTTTTGAGGTAATTTCGTTTCAGAACATTTTCTTTAAATATAATCCTTGTAGAAGGTCTTTGTGGTATCCATTTTGTGAACCTATGCCAACGATGTACCCTCTCCTAAATACTCAGCAATGTTAACTCTTCTATTTCACTCCAGTTTGGCCTCTTTCTGTAACTTGCGACATGATGATTTTCTGTTAAAAAATGGTGCCCTGTTAACTGAGGCAGTCGCAGTGCCCTGCAGCACCCATACAAGCGAGTCAATTTGACCCGGGTCAAATCGCGAATTGCGTTTACACTACAAATTATCCGGGTCAAATTTACCCGGGTCAAATTAACCCACCAATATTTGCCGGGTCAAAATTATCCGGATAAAACTTATCCGGATAAATTTGACCCTCTAATTTCTGTAGTGTGAACAGGCGAGACCGCTTCTGGTCCGGACCAGGTCCGGATAAAGCTGTAGTGTAACCGCGCCTTATGTGTCCGCCATACTTCGTCAAACACCTCTTTACGACATTCCTTGTTGTCATACCTATATCATAGCTCTATGAGAGAGATTTGTTGCATTCCTTTAGAAACCATTGAACGCCTCACTACTATCGCTTTATCATGCCGGCAGAAGACAATCCTGATTATGTAGATATGTGGATTAAATTTTATCGAGACCAGAGTAGAGCTTACCTAAAGGAGGGAATTTGTGAGATTGGGGGACAGAGAGTGCATTCTCCTCCAAACTCTCTTAATATTGCACAAGGCAACAGTACGGTGAACTCGACTAACAAATCGCGTACAAGAGAAATGACAGTTGAACTAATTTCACCGGCACAGCAAGTTGTAGAGCAGGCTAAAGCAGAACTCTGTAGACAGCGTCACAAAGTAAGCGTGCAAGTGCCAGTAAAGGGAACGCGGAAATAGGAGGAGGAGGAGGAGGGGGAGGAGGAGGATGAGGAGGAGGAGGAGGATGAGGAGGAGGAAGAGGATATACCGTATAGTATAAAATATAGAGAGAAATGATATTAGAATTAATCTACGTTTTGGCAGAGAAGCGTCAACATGACAAACAAGTGTACGGTGTGTCAGAAAACATTCTCGCGTCCAGATAACCTGATTAGACATCAACTTATACACCAAAAGGGGATAATAGCCGAACATCCGTATAAACGTAATCGCGAGACGTCATCTATGACTCTTTCAAGAGCATCACAACATCCATTTACTATGATCGTCAGCGGCCCGACTGGTTGTGGGAAGACATCATGGGTAATGAAATTTTTAGAATGTGCTAATATCGATCCCTCTCCAACACGCATCGTATGGTGTTACAGTCAATGGCAGTCAGCCTATGAAGCTACGAGTCTGAAAAATGTAAACTTCCTCCCCGGCATACCCCATGACATAGGCGAAGGGTATTACTTCGACCCCGACCAAACCAACGTTATTGTTCTGGACGATTTGATGGGTGAGGTAAAGCGCGAAGAAAAAGTTGCCGACCTATTCACCAAAGGGTCGCACCATAGAAATTTGTCCATAATTTATCTGACTCAGAATCTCTTCCCTCAAGGCAAGGACATCTCGAGATATCACGCTAAACTGCCCGTATTTCGTTCTATTCAATAATCCTATTGATACGCAGCAAATTAGCACGTTCGGGAGACGAATCTTTCCTCGGGATACGACACATTTCATGGCAAAATTTCGCGAAGCCACATCTCGTCCGTACGGATATGGTCTATGCCATAGCGGCAACAGAAGCCTCTTCCCACCTGATCGACTACAAATGATATGGTTCCTTTGACAGTCATTCGGGTAATCGCAAGGCTACGCAGCATTGCAAATAACAAATTATTCAGAGGTGCTCGCAGCAGTCTAGTAACCCCTCCGCAGCTATGTGGAGCAGAAGAAGTTATCAAGGACATACAAAGCACTATGATGAGTAACGAGAAGAATAGTGGAAAAGCTGTTCATTATGCTAGATTGACCCCTGTGAAGGGTTCAAATGGCATATGGGTAGTCGAACAGCGCATGCAGAAATACAATGCCATATCTTCAGAAGCTTCTTCCAGCAAGACATCATGGAACCCGTCTGTTCATGGAATGAGCACATCGAGCAGGACACAGAGGACGTGAGGCAAAGCTTGTAATATTCCGGCAGTACTTCTGGATACCTCATCGTGATAAATTAGCTAAGAGAGTGAAACAGAAATGTCAGTTGTGTAAACTGAGAGAGCCAATCCTGTTGCAGCTGAAATGGGTCTGCTACTGGAGGCTCATTTGAAACCTTCTTTGCCATTCAACTACATCATGCTTGATCTGTGTGGCCCATATCCTGTTCGTGGCGAGGTGCAGAAACGAACTGGAAAAGCATATGGTGTCATCTTCACTGATCCCAGTACGAGGGCTGAACACAAAGAAGCTGTTTTTGGAAAAAGGAAACAATCTCATTCTTGATACTGCTCAGTAGGTTTGCGAGTATTCATGGTAGGCCAGAAGTGATATTGAGGAGCATAATCTGTGACAATTGAAAGATTTAGTGTGCTTCAAAGAAAAAACTAGGTATGATCGCAACGACCTCCACCCTCCCGATTTACTGGAATATTGGGACAGTTCTATTGACCCTACATTTAGCTGCATTGAATGATCATTATAAAATTGAGATTAGTTGTTCTAAGTAGTAAGAAAGGGGGGATTCAAAAACACCCAGTTCGCGGTGTTATTACTTTAATACTAGAGAAACGCCGCCATGTTGGTGCGGTGTCGGCGCGGTGTTGCCGCGGGTGCTGTTCGTTAACGAATCATCAACGCGTGACTAATGCGGTACGCGTATAACGCCTGTAGGCACGATGGTGTAGGCGTAGGACGACGCCGATTCACCGGCCCGTGTCTATAGCCGGATGGGGAGATGCGCTGTTCGAGGCTATCGTTTATATTTATATATATATTTATATAGGTTGTACCTATAGCCCCCCCGGAGGAATGCGGTGTTCATCGGACGGTGTCACCGCGCGGGTGGTCCGCGATCCATCGCGCGCGCGCGCCGGTCGACCCGGTTCGCCGGCGGAGCGTGACTGATGCGGTGTTCTAGATCGGCTATTTACGACTCGCCCGAGGATATAATCGTCGATCGACCCCCGGTTCGCGGTGTTCGCGTGACTCGCGGTGTAATTATAGCCTATCGACCTACCTTCAAGACTCCACCATAACTAGATCACCATAAGTAGGCCACTAGGTCACCATAAGTAAGTAGGTCACTCTGCCGCCATAAATAGGTCGCCATATCATCGTATGACCTTATATAATCGGGGTAGGTAGAGACTATCTTTGTAACTAGGTTAGTAGGTCGAGGTGTCGTCAAGGGTCAGATGATCAGCTGATAAAATAACCAATGCGTATATAAAGACTTCTCGTGTGCTTCTCACTTTATTCTACGACTGTCGCACCTGTGAAGGCCGATATGTATAGACTAATGAGTAACCTTTACGCTCTAGTGAGCGGTGAAGGAAATTCTCCTCGAGTAACATTTCAACGTATACGGCATAATGGGCAGATTATAAAACCTTATGGTGTTGCCATGCGACTGACGAGAGATGGGTGGTTTTCATTCAAACAATTCCTGCCTAGAGTGGATAGAATGATTCAGGCTAAAGAGACGGTTGAAACTCCGTTCAAGCTACAAGATAATATATACATTAGCACTGCAGCGTATGAAGGGGAATGGTTCGCCACATAAGAGAGTGGTACCTAAAATCACCAACCAGCGAGTTGAAACCAGGTCGGAACGGACACACGCTGAACACGAAAGGCTGGGATATGTTGAAAAAACTCATTCCTATCATTGAGACCAACATGATTGAAATAGAACAGTGTTCCGTCAGCAACGAATTCAACAAGTCTATCACAGGACCAATTCTCCCACCTAAACCAGTTGGATCTGCCGAGAGTGATCTACCGAGCGAGAATTTGGTGAATGATAATGGTGGATATTCATACGATGAAGCGGACGGCGCCTCTATGTGCGGCATTTTACACCACAACCAAATGGAACAGTTGTATTGTGGCACGTGCAATCCTATGGGGGCGGGACTACTTCACTGATGAAAACTCGAACAATGTGAACATTAGAAGAAATTACAACACATATAAGGGAAGTGGAAAGAGAGACTGTTCCTATTTCGTCATTCATATATGGGACTGCATAACGTTAAACATTTTTTCCTAACTCTTCACGCTATTAATGGGAGAAGGCTTCGTGTAATAAGTGAGACTTACCGCTGGTGTCGTTGTACATCGACTGTGTATACCGTTATTAAATGTAAGACTGGTCGATCTCGCTTAAAATCAAATCGGTTACCTGAATTTCGCCTATTCGTTCGGGTATTCCCCCGTGCTACGTCGCATGACGTCACAGCCAATAGTGAACGGTTGCACAATCCCGACGCTATGTTGTGCAATTCAGCTGATTTCACTATCATCTAATATATAGAACGAAGAATTTCCATGACGTATAATCAATACACCTGTGCTGTGTCAACAATGAGAAAAATTTCTGCCGAATCAACGAGATTATTCAATATTCTGCAACATTGATTGAATGCCACATTTTCATGTAAAACCTATTCCCCCACTTACTCATTCTGTCAGTTGTATTAAATGTTTTCAGTTTATACCGTCACATTTTGTACGCGTTTTCAATACTACTAGCGTATACCCGTATTCTACTACAGCAATTTGTCAATCGAAGACTGTATGCAATGTTTACAGCTTATAAAACTCGTCAGTCTCCTCGGCTTCAGCGATAATGACGTCACCAAATGAGCTAACAGACCTATATCCTGTTGTCTGGAACATACTGCTGGGTCGACATCGGGCCTTACAGACTAGTCTTTAGTGTTAATTGCCGTCATTTACATCTGACGATGATACAGCTCACCAATCTCCAATGTACGAGTTGTCACAGCGAAACAGCTCACCAATTACCAGTATACGAGTTGTCAGAGCATTTCCATCATAGCTCTCTAGATTTGTATCTAATACGCTTATGCCGGTGCTAGGGGCCGTGTGGTCATATCATCCAAGTTGCCACATGAACAGGTACAATAAAAGCGTACCTGAGATACAACACATATCATGAATCGTTAGATTCTTGGTATGTGCTTTAGAATAGGTTTACCAGAAGACTATTCTGTGAAGTCATGTGACGCAGCCAGTATGTCGGCACCTCTTCCCACTTCCCTTATATGTGTTGTAATTGCTTATTTTTCTATATAACGTCATTCCTAATTCTGTATCGCTGACGTGTATATTTTTCTGGAAAACATTGCGGAAGTCTGCCGACATTACATTTTTCGACTATTGTTTTTTAGCCGGTCCTATACGAGCATGTAACAATCTGTGACCATCTTACTTTACAGGTAAGGCACTTCAAGTTTGTGACCTGAGCATATTATGTCAACCTGTACCCTTGGTATGTTCACGTTTGTCTATGACAATACCAAAGCAATCTCAGCGTAGTCTACGTCACTGTGCTGTGTCAGCGATCATCAAACATTTTTTACCGCGTGAAAATGTCAACTTTATGTCTAATATAAGAATTAATAGAGCGTGACATTCTCTCGTACTCTACACATTTGCGAGTTCAAAGTACGAAAGTCTCGTTAACGATCTATAATCGACTATAGGCCAAATAACATTAGGGAGAGGTCAACCTCATTAGTTCCGCACGACTGGAATTGAATATGACACTCTGTTCACAGTCTATACAATCTTGAGGCAAGTTTGAAAGCGCTGAACTAGAACTTCCGGGTCACCGACTTAAATATCTTAATAAAGTGGTATAAATTAGCCTTTAAACTTGTGCAAGGTGTAAAATAGTGAATAAAACAGCATGACCAGTGTCTTTTTGTTGATAAAATATTTGATGTTATTAATAACGTCAAAGCTTTATGGAGACGCAGCTGGAAACTGGAAATTATCTTCTTCAATCGACTTTGAGTGACAACGAGGACTCCAAAAACGCCCATTCCCAATAAAAAACCCTGTAATTCCCCGAGAATCGTCCTAGAGACGAAACTTATACCGTTGTATAGACTGTGTGTCCGCCATACTTCGTCAAACACCTCTTTACGACATGCCTTGTTGTCATACCTATATCATAACTCTATGAGAGAGATTTTTGCATTCCTTTAGAAACCGTTGAACGCCTCACTACTATCATGCCGGCAGAAGACAATCCTGATTATGTAGATATGTGGATTAAATTTTATCGAGACCAGAGTAGAGCTTACCTAAAGGAGGGAATTTGTGAGATTGGGGGACAGAGAGTGCATTCTCCTCCAAACTCTCTTAATATTGCACAAGGCAACAGTACGGTGAACTCGACTAACAAATCGCGTACAAGAGAAATGACAGTTGAACTAATTTCACCGGCACAGCAAGTTGTAGAGCAGGCTAAAGCAGAACTCTGTAGACAGCGTCACAAAGTAAGCGTGCAAGTGCCAGTAAAGGGAACGCGGAAATAGGAGGAGGGGGGAGGAGGAGGAGGATGAGGAGGAGGAGGAGGATGAGGAGGAGGAAGAGGATATACCGTATAGTATAAAATATAGAGAGAAATGATATTAGAATTAATCTACGTTTTGGCAGAGAAGCGTCAACGTGACAAACAAGTGTACGGTGTGTCAGAAAACATTCTCGCGTCCAGATAACCTGATTAGACATCAACTTATACACCAAAAGGGGATAATAGCCGAACATCCGTATAAACGTAATCGCGAGACGTCATCTATGACTCTTTCAAGAGCATCACAACATCCATTTACTATGATCGTCAGCGGCCCGACTGGTTGTGGGAAGACATCATGGGTAATGAAATTTTTGGAATGTGCTAATATCGATCCCTCTCCAACACGCATCGTATGGTGTTACAGTCAATGGCAGTCAGCCTATGAAGCTACGAGTCTGAAAAATGTAAACTTCCTCTCCGGCATACCCCATGACATAGGCGAAGAGTATTACTTCGACCCCGACCAAACCAACGTTATTGTTCTGGACGATTTGATGGGTGAGGTAAAGCGCGAAGAAAAAGTTGCCGACCTATTCACCAAAGGGTCGCATCACAGAAATTTGTCCATAATTTATCTGACTCAGAATCTCTTCCCTCAAGGCAAGGCATCTCGAGATATCACGCTAAACTGCCAGTATTTCGTTCTATTCAATAATCCTATTGATACACAGCAAATTAGCACGTTCGGGAGACGAATCTTTCCTCGGGATACGACACATTTCATGGCAAAATTTCGCGAAGCCACATCTCGTCCGTACGGATATCTGTTCATCGATTTAAAACCCCATACAGCGGAAGATGACAGGCTCTCTACCAATGTAATATCAGGCGTTGATGAACTCGTGAAAGAAGAACAACTGCCACCTCGTCCAGCCCCAATTCATAATCCATCAACTCAAATTCCCATACCATCTCACGATCCAGTATGGTCCGCTAAGAGGAATGAACAGGTGGGAGAGGGATTATATACGAAGATGGATGCACCGTGGTTCAAACGGAACGAAAATGATGAGTCCCAGCAGAGGCAGATAATCCATAGGAGCGGGAATGAAATGGAACGGCAAAAGAGAAAATACCCTTCAGATGACGAACTCCTCCATCATGGGGAAATAGATCTACCTACCCACTTGCGGAAACGGGTCAAATATAACGTGTGGAAAAACATGTTCGGTAAACCTATTGCGAGAGATTGTAGGGTCGAATTTGACGAGAGAAAACAGCGATATACAAGCCAAGGTTACGACGAGGATGAGTCTGTTGCAAATGCTATGGAGGATTATACTCCAGCGATGATGAAGACCTTACGTCAAAAATACTGCAATCTCCTCGTGAACATACAAAAGCTACAAACCGATTATATTCATAACGAGATCTTGAAAACAACGAGGCGTCTGCAAACGATATACGACATAGACTATGAGGAAGCACTCAGACAGACGATTAAGATGCGGAAATGCTTATTCGATAAGTTGATCGATGACGGTGATAGCGAGGACTCCGAGTAAAGACCCCAGTAGAAATATTCGTACATAAACATTGAATGGAAGGCTAGATATCGAAATGATACCTCCTCCTCGGGCAAAAGTGTCTTTTAGCACACCATAGCATTCGCATGAACATCAACAGTCGAAAATTGCATAACACTGGATCAACTCTAGAACACGACTGGTGTTCAGAGAATTTTCTTTTTTTTTTATCGAGAACGAGTGTAAATGTTAATAGTTAAAATAATGAACAATAGCGATGTTTGGATGTACGTCGATGAGTTGTCTGATTAAGAATTCACAAAAAAGCGAATTCAGGGCAATTCCACGCTCGAATCGAAATCCATGTCACCACGGACATCGGCAGCGCTTCTCGAGGAAGCTCGTGTACGGATATGCCCGGAAAACTTACCTTCTATCGCGGGGACAAACTGTTTGAGTTGATTTCCCAGTTTTCAACAAGTCTCGCCCGAAGAAGGTACCATTTTCGTACACGCAGTAATCGCCTCAGACGTCATAATGCGCTTTTGTTAAATGAGCACGTAGTATAACCGATTTACTTACCATAACATGACATATTCCTCTAAAATGGGGCTGCACCGATTGTACATTATCGCCTTCTCCTTTGGTGAATAAACATTGTATAGCGATGTAGAATTTCATACTACCGGACTTAAGACCGTTTTTCAATACAGAGTTCACTTGTTCAAAGTATTGCATGAACAGTACGAGGGGGTCCGCTTTAGCGTTAAAGCCTAATGTATGTAAGTGTGTAGTCTACACATCTCGTATTTCGTTTTCACGAAATTAATGCACTCATCGCCGAAGGTCCCACATGTGCGTCGGTCCCACATGTGCGTCGTTTCGAGCCAGGGGCGATCGCCAGGGGCTCGTGATAGGTGGCTATCACCATTGTTTGGATCCGGCTCACACCTCTGTTGTCGGATTCGTTCCAATTCGCAGTCCCACAATTTTGTGAGCCTGTTCACGAATTCGTCTTCGTCCCTGCTGAAATAGGTACAAATGCGTGTCATTCACTTTACGTTATCGAAGCACCTTGGAGTAGAATAATCATAAGATTCAAATCTTACTTATTCCCCGAAAATTCCTATTGTGACTCGCTATAACATCGTATGACGTAGTCGCACAACGCGCCTCTCTCTTGGCTATCCAACGGCGTTAGATTCATCTCCGTAACCCATGTCGTTCTGAAGATATGGAGATTTTTCCGAAATCCATGTACATTTACAGATTCTACCTATTTATCGAGTATATTTTAATGAAGTTTAATGGGAAACATGTCTCAGCTCAGTGAACCAACCAGTCGTGTGTGACGAAGTATATATCAAACATCGCTGCATCTGACCTCGGGCTACAACCGCTCGTGCGTGACGAAGTGTATCCTTGTAACACTCATTATACCTTACATACCTTTTGCAATAAATATCTAGTCGTGATTCGCTTGACTGCTCAGGTCGCATTGAGAATGGTGTCATTAATTGAAAGAGGAAGATATTGTGGATTTCCAGTTGAGGATAGAATTTGTAGGGTCTGTAATCGTCTTGATGATGAGACACACTTTCTACTAGAGTGCACCGGATTTCAGTCGGAGCGACCGTCACTGTTTAATACAATAAGACCTATCCTCCCATGCTAATATTGGCGTATTAAAGCTTATTATAACCTGTCCTGTGCAAAATGCGATAAACGCTGTGGCGGAATATATTTACAAATGTGAAGCTATGAGTAAACCATTGTAATATGTATTCACTTTGCTAATTTCTCATGCATTTCTATCATCACCTCTGCCGCTATAACCTACAGACTAGACTGGAGGCCCGCAATGAGTTATATTGGTCTTGGTTAACATGGATACTGTAGCATGTATACTTTTATGGTTTTTGTCTTCAGTAAGGAAAATGTGCTTTTTAGTGATATTTGCATGTGCTCTTAATATGTATTGGGGGATGCCGTTAGCCTTCGGGCATAAAAGTGCAATAAAACTATCTTATCTTATCTATACGTTCTGATCATGATTAAAGCGTGTTTGGACTTGCTTGATACGCACGGTGTGAATGTCTGGAGGACTAGTATGGTACAATATCACCTAGATATGTAATAAATCATTCATCGTCTTGTATGCCCGAGTATCAAAGGCATCATAAGGTTATAAACCCCGCTGCTAGTTGGCAGACTTTGCTATGACGTCAGGGGGTATATGTATGTCGAAATCGGTATCGCCACTGAACTCTATTTCACGGTTCTGGTGAGTGGGAGATCTTAGTCGACAAAGGGGTTCACCTTAGATTGAATTAAGCCGCGGAGGATGTCCGTTTGGATACTCTGCCTATATAAATACGGAAATGTCCTATACCCATGTATGGAAAAACTCCACATAGTATAATTCTAGCAACCTATGAGGAAAAACAAGAATGTGCTGAAAAGCTTACCCATAATAATCGCTTGAAGGTAGTCCTCAGTTCATCCTCTTACTGTGCGTATGTCTTTTCGACGCTGTCACAAGCTATTTTATATTAAGAGAAAGGTGTTATCAAGCTCCCTAAATATACCACTAGTTGAGTCTAAAAATAGAACTAATGTCACCGTCAAAGGGCAAATAGATGATTCTAGAACATCGCGAGGAATTTATCCCGAGTGTGGAAGATGAGTGTCAGTAATAATTAAAAATCATTCGTGCGAGACGTAGTATCGTTTTATAATAGTCAAACAAGGCCATATATGTCCTCCGGCTATGGACACGGTTGGGTGAACAGACGATGAACATCGCAAACACTCCTCAAGCTATAGCTAACATTGAACCATGTGGTGTGCACATGCACCTGTGCCATGTGTATCGGTATTCTCAACGTGAGTGGTGAAATGTGAGTTTTCTGTCCATTTATAAGAGCGTTCCCTCACATACGTGACTCTTATAATATGACATTAATAAACGATGAGTCTCGCGAGCACTGCCAACCTGGTCAAACATATATTTATATATCCCATAGAGCTTGACATTTCCACAGGTCGACCGCATTCTCACATCATCGCGTTTATTATACCGTATAGACGAGTCTTGAAGGTAGGTCGATAGGCTATAATTACACCGCGAGTCACGCGAACACCGTGAACCGTAAATAGCCGATCTAGAACACCGCATTAGTCACGCTCCGCCGGCGAACCGGGTCGACCAGCGCGCGCGCGCGATGGATCGCGGACCACCTGCGCGGTGACACCGTCCGATGAACACCGCATTCCTCCGGGGGGCTATAGGTACAATCTATATATATATATATATAAATATAAATGATAGCCTCGAACAGAGAGAAAGGGGATCTGTACACACGCACAACCGAAGTGCACACAAACCATAAGTCTCCCCTGAACATGCATACAGTACCCTTTCTCTGCTATGGTCTTTCATGTACGGAAATAATGTAGCTGTATGGGAATCTTTTGTGGTCAGATTTCTACACCTCTTCTTGCCAATATTACTTCTTCACACTTGTTCAGAACAATTTAACATCACTGATTGTAATACACGTGAGCTGACAATAAATTTTACTGGCGGAATTCAGAAAAGATTTGAGAAATGGGAATTATAACTTGAGGATGAAAACTCCACACCCACCAGCTCCAGTCAGTAATTCGGAAAGGATTCGAGACACAGCAATTGTAAATTGGAAATAACAAGCGTTCTGAGAACCCCACCATCTCGCCTTGCGAGGTCATCCGCCGAAGGTGCAGCAGTATTGAAAGCATACATGTAGAGCAAACAATAACGTCTGGAATAGGTGATGTGATACCGACAATAATGTCTGGAATAGATTATCTGGTACAGACAATAACATCAGTCCCATGTGGGATTACTGGCATATAAGTTAATCCCATGTAGGATGGATAGGTCAGTGCCGTCGGATTACTGGTGCATAGGGCAGTCCAGTGTGAGATTACTGCTAGCTAGGTCAGTTCCATGTGAGATTACTGCTGGATAGGCCAGTCCTGTGTAGGATTACTGCTGGGTGGACCAGTCCAGTGTGTTATTACTGATGGATAGACCAGTCCCCTGTGGGATTACTGCTGGATAGTCCAGTCCCAAGTGGGATTACTGCTGGATAGGCCAGTCCTGTCTGGGATTACTGCAGGATAGAGGAGTCTCGTATGGGATCAATGCTGGATAGGACAGTCCCGTGTGGGATTACTGCTGCATAGGCAGTCCAGTGTGGGATTACTGCTGCATATGGCAATCCTGTGTGGGATTAGTCAGTCCCATGTAGAATTATGGCTGGATAGGTCAGTGCCATGTGGGATTACTGTTGCATATTGCAGTCCAGTGTTATATTACTTCTGGATAGGTCAGTACCATGCGAGATTACTGCTGCATAGGCCAGTCCCGTGTGGAATTACTGCTGGATAGGCCAGTCCCATGTGGGATTACTGCTGGATAGGCCAGTCCAGTCTGGGATTACTGCTGGATAGGCCAGTGCCATTTGGGATTACTGCTGGATAGACCAGTTCGGTCTGGGATTACTGCTGGAAGGTTGAGTTCCGTATGGGATTACTGCTGGATAGGTCAGTCTCGTGTGGCATTACTGCTGGATAGGCCAATGCCATTTGGGAATACAGCTGGATAGGTCAGTGCCGTGCGGGATTAGTGCGGGAGAGCGGTGACCTAGGAAAACATGAAACATGTCCACCAAATTTTATAATCATCCCACGAAAGCACAACGCTCCGTAGGGAATAAAAAGACCTGTACCACCGAGACCATGCACCAGTCGACGACCGACTCAGCGACGACGCACATCGAAGACCCAGGATATCTTTTCTTAAAACATGTCCTTAATCCACGCAGAGTCCAGGCCCCTCCACCAACAGTGAATTTGATTTGTGGACCGTGCCGCCCACACAGACCAGTGCCGAACAAGGATTATGGGTGGAGCATCTCCTGCTCTCCAGCATCAACAAAACAGGGCCCATCGAGTTCACCATCAGTAATACAGATACCGCCTATGCGGATTTAGAAAATAGGTACTTGTATGTGAAAGCCAAGGTCGTCAATGGGGATGGCTCCAGAATCGTCGACAATGCCACGGTGGGCCCCGACGAATCTCTGGCTGCACTCTATGTTTCAACAGGTGAATATTTTTCTCAGCGACAAACTCATCAGTGACTCGACCAACACGTATCCCTATCGAGCCTACATCGAGACGCTGTTGTCGTATGGACGAGAGGCTAAAAAAGCTCAGCCCACAGCCGCTTTATTTTACCAGGACATAGCCGAGCACATGGGCACGGTGGACAATGCGGGACATAACAAACGGAAGGCTTTCACCGTGAATGGCGCCTCGGTGGATCTCATTTGTCGACTGCACGCAGACATTTTCATGCAAGACCGGTACCTTTTGTAACACCATGGCATGTTCACAGAAATGTTGTCGAATAAATCCATGACTTTTAACAGACTGGCATTGGTCTATTGAAATTAACTGCAATGAGTGCAAGAAATTCCGATTGTCCCGAGTTCGCACTCGACCACATCTTTCTCTACTACTTCCCGAGTGAGTAAGTGCACAATGACATCATCCACTAGATAGTGTAGCGGGTCTGACACAGACCTACAGAGGCCCATTATATACAACAGAACTCATCTGCTGGATCAGAATGAGTGTGTGAGTTCCCCACTTGTCACTATGCTTCAGAGAGCGTTGCGGGGAGTCACATGGCTGGAAACTGTGCAAGAGAAAGGGGATCTGTACACACGCACAACCGAAGTGCACACAAACCATAAGTCTCCCCTGAACATGCATGCAGTACCCTTTCTGTGCTATGGTCTTTAATGTACGGAATGTAGCTGTATGGGAATTATTTGTGGTCAGATTTCTACACCTCTTCTTGCCAATATTACTTCTTCACACTTGTTCAGAACAATTTAACATCACTGATTGTAATACACGTGAGCTGACAATAAATTTTACCATCAGAATTCGGAAAAGATTTGAGAAATGGGAATTATAAATTGAGGATGAAAACTCCACACCCACCAGCTCCAGTCAGTAATTCAGAAAGGATTTGAGACACAGCAATTGTTAATTGGAAATAAAAACTGTAAAACCACTACCACAAGCCAGTAATTCAGAAAAGATTTGGGACATAGGAATGGTAAATTGGAGATGAAAACTGTCCACTGTCAGATATTTATAAAAAGACAAGAAAATACATATTATAAACTATTATATTTTATTCTAAAAATCATTTTATAAAACAATTCACAAATATGTACCGATATTTACAGCTTGATCGTAATGGAATGTTGTAGAGGGGATATGTATAACGTGCTAAAAGTATTTACCATTTGCTATTGATATGTAAGTATATATCATTTGTGGTATTGATATGTACAGAGAGAAACTGCTAACATATACAATACAATCAATTGTGATGACACCATATAGGAATTATGCAAGGAATCTTTCCAATAATTTATGGTCTCGCTTTTAGCACCATAAAATGAATAGGACAGTATTTGTATTCTATATAAAAGTTAACTTGCAATCTCTCTCAGTTTGAAATAAAAAATGTGACAGAAAAGCAAACAAAATCTCGATTGAATTTCCAAGTATGTAACTAACAGGCTTGCATGTAAGAAGAAATCTCAACCTCTCTCTCAGAGGATCAGTAGAAAATCGGAGTATAAATATGTAAAGAAAACTTTGGATTAAATCGAATGGAAAAATGTAAGCATAAAATAAGCTACAATCTATGAGATACTCGTAAACTAAGTTTCTGGGTTTTTTTCCCCAAATAAAAGGGTTAAAAAGAGTATATTATGTTGAGAATATAAAGAAATCTTGATAATATCCTGTTAGGGCTTTCCATTTAAAAAGGTATGGGAGGGGCGGAAGGCAGCTTGGAATTATACCCCACGACCCATAAAAATTTTATTGGCCTTCCCAATGTTGTAACATGGATTGAAGGGATTTTCCCCCCCATGACCCATAGAATAATATATTGAGTGCCTTCCTCCCCTCCCATACCTTTTTAAACGGAACAGCCCTTAGCAGGAATGGAGTAGAATATATCAGCTGTATAGGAGTTGCTTAAAACCGGCTTATAGATACACACTAACAGCAGCACAACATACATAACAGTAATGTAACGGAATGTGGATGTAAAATAATTATACAAGAGCACACTCTGCACAATTTCATTTCATGAAGGCTTTCAAACAGCGAGTGCAAACTCAATTATCATATGAATACAGATAAAATATTTCAGCATATTTGAAACCAGCCATTCAAATAGTCGATATGAAAATACAAGCATGTTAAAATATATGCTCATACTATTCAGCTTGTATCACTGACGTCCCTACACTCCTTGGGGAACAAGGAGAGAAGGGACGTCAGTGATACAAGCTATTCATCCGCGTAGTTAAAATACCACAGAAGTTTATTATCCAAGTTTAATATCCAAATCATCAAAATTAAAAAAACAAACACAGTCTGGATGTTTTGCATTATCAGCATAATAATAGAAGGCATCATATTTCTACCAGTATAAAATGTTACAATTTCAAGGATTTATTAGGCCACTGTTAATTGTTTTTTCTCATAACCTTGCTTATAAAAATACACATCCTGAGTGCGATAATTATTAACTTGCAAACCAATTGTATACAAATATGAAGAAAAAGAGCAAGTTTTATTCATGAAAATGTGAATCCTTCATGGATTTTAATTATTTGCCCTCAAAATATAGATGAGAGCTAGTTATGGGAACTGAACCCTTAATTATCAGCGGCCTTATCAGTATTTTATATTCCTTGGCCTTTAACCTATGATGAAAGAAAATATGATCTCTGTTAACTTAACCCTTTTCAACACAGATGTCATGGACTGTAAAACCCTGGTAATGCACTAAGACACACTCTGCAAGGCCAGCATCTAAACCTCAAGACAGGTCTTGCATGGTGTTATTTCAGAAATTGCGTTACGATTTATTGATGATATGTCATCTTACCCCGTTGATAAATACACAGAAATGATTTGTTCAAGTCTTAACCATTTGAATACTGGTATTAATGTTTACCCCTGTTTTTATCTTACCGTCTTGTATCACATGAAAACATTACAGGTATACGATTTACCCTAAGTTTTGTACCAGGACTAACCTAGCCCTCAAAATATATTTTTAGACCACAGGAGCACCAATATAATATGATGGTGAAAAACAAAGTTTAGAAGTCTATATTCCTCATCTCCAATCTATGAGACAAGCTTGCCATGAAATGTGTTAGAAATGTTTCATTTCAAAGAGCGGCTGATATGGAATTATGTTGCCAGGGTTCCCACCATTATTGAATAATATTTGTCCAGGAATTTCAAGAACCTAAACCAACTCTTTTTTTTCGGGACTTTCAAGCACCTGTCAAATATTATTTACGTACAGATTGATTTCTCACACTCTCAATATTTGAATGCTCACAGACTGCAATACTTGAATGCTCACCAACAGCATACAGTAACATAACCAACAACATAATGAGCGAAATTCTTTCTCAGGGCTAAAATTCGAAGACTTTCCAGGACTGACAGACAAAAAAACTGGAATTTCAAGGCCTGAAAATCAGGTTTTCAAGCACCTATGGGAACTCTGGCTGCATGTGAAACAATGAATGGATAATGTTACTAATCACATTGGTATCTACTATTCACGTGTCAAACTTTGCAATGAATTGCAACTCTTTCATCTTCATGCATGGACAAAATGCTGGACTGAACATCCCCCCCGGATCAATCAGAATGAAGAATGTTATGGTTATAATGTTCAACTGAGTGAACAGACTGAATTACTGCAACTGTACAATCTATTGAATAGTACTTTAACTGGTGGACAAGCGAGGAGAGCTGCCGTAAATTGATTGGAATCAATCACTCTTGGAAAAATGATAACTATTACGTTAATTCTCCTAAAATTATTGAAATCTGGATGGAAATTCTAGAATCTCGCTGCCAATCTACAGGCTATCAGTACATCTTGATTAATGCCAGATGCACTACGTAACCAGAATCAAATGCATACTCTCTATTCATTTTTTCTAAAACGTGGAAACCATAGTCATTAAATTGCAGAACAAAATGTTATGAAATATAAATTTGCTCACTTAATAATAATGACTACTCAAAATAATATATCAGTACATAAAGCTGCAACAAAAAAGAAAAGAGGTTCAAACAAACCAAGTTTACTGGATTCCATGTTTCACAGGCAACGACTTGGGAAAGAACATCAGGCAATTTCCCCGCCGCAGAAACTGTGACAACAACTATCACATTAACATGAGTACAGTGAAACCTGTGAATAATGACACCTCAGTAAACCGCCAACCTCTAAATACCGACATTATCCAGGGTCGCAATATTTTAATTTGAAGTATTTTGAACCTTCATAAAGCAGAACCCTCTCAAAAGTGACATTATCTGGTTCCAAGCATGGTCAGTATATACAGGTTTCACTGTATTAGACCTTTCTCGGAGAGAATGAATATAATATAAACAGCTGTTAGAGATTCTTCAATGCTCTGTGACAAAACCAGTGTCTAGATTTTTTTTTTTTTTTTGAAAATCGATTGGAGCTGAACAATTCATGATAATTTTGATGTATCGATATTGATAACTTATTTTGTTCTTCCATATTAAAGAAAGACGTTTTCAAAGTCATCAATGATTGTTGGAATGATCACACTAGAATCTTCCCAATCCTGGACACTATTTACAATATAGCTGATATGGTTTATTTTATTATATAAATGATAAAGACAATTCAAAGTAAATATGTACAATCATCCATATAAAAATAACTTTACATTAAAATCGATATAAATGATTTGGTTTAATTACAAGCGTTGTGTAAAATCTCAACTTTAAGGTCTTTAAAATGTTGAGTGTGTGTTTCTACATCAAGTTGAAGTGATGAAGAATTATTCAAAGGGCCAGCACATGAATTTAATTATTATTTATCTGTGGTGATATTTCAATGCCGCTGAAAAGGCACTTAAATTAAAATGATCTTGAAATGAGCCCTCTGGTGTGTCCTAACTAATCTAGATTCAAAGGTTACCAGAGATGAAATACTATTGCTGACATGAACAGAAGAAGTATGGAGGGAAGTACTGTATGTCCACTGGCCAAAAGCTCTGTTTGTGAGGTATCGTAGCGGATTGTGCTGTATGCTGCAAAGAGAAATGATAGCAAATAGTTTCATAAACAAACATACGTTGAACCGCCAGTCAAAATTTTCAAATTTTTAGGCACTATATTGGCCGAGGTTGTCCATGAGTACGAAGTAAAACATGGGGCTCCACCTGATAAATCTAGCCATTATATGGTTGCAATTCATTGAAGGATGGCAGAATTATACCAACATTGCAGACTACAAACAAATTTCAACTTTCTGACAACATATGTTGGAAACAGAAGCTCGAAGGCAATATATGAGGGTCAGGCGATGGTTAGTTTACGAGATAGAGGGTGGGGCTTGGTCTCCCCGGGGGTGGGGACTTGTTCCTGAGGGTGTTGGATAGTTGATCAAGTGTTGCATGGTTTAAGCTCCAGGAATATATGAGGGTAGGGGTCTGGCGAGGCTTAGTTTAGGAGATAGAGGTGATGCTCGGTGCCCCGAGAGTGGGGACATGCTCTCGAGGGTAGTGGATGGACTAAATAAATGCAGCATGACATAAGGTCCCGGAATATATGAGGGTAGGGGGGGTCGAGCAATGCGTAGTTAGGAGACGGAGAATGGAGCTTGGTGCCCTGGGGGTGGGGACATGTTCCCGAGGATAGTGGTTGGATTGATTGAGTGTAGTATGGTGTAAGCTCCAGGTATATATGAGGTAGGAGGTTGGGTGAGGCTTAGTTTAGGAGACAGTTTGGGGCTGAGAATGTGTGGACAGGAAAGTTTATTCAGACAGGGACAGGGACACCAACATCCACAGACATTATTTAGATCTCTATATCGAGCTTTCCGCAGCTAAAACTATGGGCTGGTTAGAAATTAAAAGGCTAGCAATCTTTAAGATAAGAGTGAGAACATTATAGAAGACAGAATTATCTAATTAGTTTAATTTTTCCAAATTACTTCTGATACCTTAACATCCATGGGAATTATCTTTTGCATTTTCCCTCCTGATACGTGTTCACGGGATCTAACAATTGTTGTAAATATCGCAATGAATAAGTTAAGAATGCTGATAATTATATCTATAATCATATATAACTAGACCGTCAAACTTACACAGAGAGAAAGAAATCGGAGGCATGCTCATTTTACCATCACCACCTCGGCTGTAGCCCAACACTCGTAGTCGGTAGAGAACATTTTTCTTCAGGTTTCGAATCTTTCCTGAAGCAGTTCTCCCTACGTCAATGTCCGTGGCATTTCGTATGTCAGTACCTTGGACCCAGTATCGAATCTGAAATGGAGAGAGAGAGAATGAATTCATTTTTCAGCCATATAGCGATGATCAAATAAAACTCTTAAGTATGTCAATAAGGCAAGTCAACTGTCCAACAACAATCCAAAAGTGATAGACAACATGTCAAGAACTGGTATCTACATTAAAACTGAATTGAAGGTGAATGAGAAAATGACAATACAGCCTTTATCTCAATTTGAAGCAATTTATATACATCAAATAAATATAGGGCATATAACACAGAGACAGCCAAAAGAGAGAAATGAACTTAACTTTAAAGATCCACCACAGAGGGAAATCGACAACAACAACTAATGCATTTTTTTCTTGGAAGTAATTCATATAATGTAGATGTGGATGTTATTCCGTATCATTTGGGGGAAGAAAGACAATGGAGGAAATAACAAGGAAGTCATATTCAACAAGTGATGTCAGCAAGAACACATGGGGTCCATTAATGTGCTGGAGTCAGCAAGAAAACGAGGGGTCCATTATTATACTGAGTCAGCAAGAAAACATGGGGTCCATTATTGTGCTGGACTCAACAAGAAAACATGGGGTTCATTATTGTACTGGAGTTGGCATGAAAACATGGGGTCCATTATTGCGCTGGAGTCAGCAAGAAAACATGGGGTCCATTATTGTGCTGGAGTCAGCAAGAAAATATGGGGTCCATTATTGTGCTGGACTCAACAAGAAAACATGGGGTCCATTATTGTACTGGAGTTGACATGAAAACATGGGGTCCATTATTGCGCTGAAATCAGCAAGAAAACGTGGGGTCCATTATTGTGCTGGAGTCAGCAAGAAAACATGGGGTCCATTATTGTGCTGGAGTCAGCAAGAAAACATGGGGTCCATTATTGTGCTGGAGTCAACAAGAAAACATAGGTCCATTATTGTGATGGAGTTGGCAAGAAAACAATGCCCATTAAGGTACTACATAGTAGGCATTTGTCAAATTCACTAATTTTTTGGAAAGATAAAGAATCCAGAATGGTATAAAATGCCAGAGATTTTAGCAGAATTATATGCCAATTAAAACAATTAACTTGGGTGATTTCAGTCACTCATAGATGGTTTAATTGGTTACTGAAAAAGTATGGCAGGTACTGGAATGATGACTGATCAATTTTGTTAGGTGGACTTAGTAATTAAAGGAGTTTCATCATGTTTATAATTGAGGGAAGGGCAGAGTGGGGGCTAGGTGTAGCCTTACTCTGTATCCCTGGAGGGGTTCCTCTTCTTGGTTGGTGCTAACACCCCGCCAGTACACCTCCACGGTGTCATTGCTGATGGACCGCACATTTACCTCTGTAGGATAGGTTCTGGGTGCTGAAACCGTCAATAAAGAATATTACTGTAATTGGTAAACATTTACTTGTTGTCGGGCATTTCAATATCCTGTGTTTTCATAGAAAAAGCTCATATTTGTTAACAAGTTAAAATGTGGCTTTCTCCTAAATGGCTCAGTAGTTTTCTGGAACAATGAATTATTGGAAAATCTGATAAAAATGAAGGATCACCAGCTTTCTCTTCAAGATATTATAGGATGACAACATGGAAAACCATGCATGGTCATGAGGGCAATTACCCTGATTTGTCTAAGTCAGTTTTCCAGCAATCCTTCATTGAGATGGTGTTGCCTCAAAATTTGGAAAACATTTTTCAATTCAAAAATCCTTTCACAACTGTTTTCTTTAAAGTTTACGTTTTCCTTTTCAACTAAATTCCACTTAGATATAATATTTTAGAAGATGTGCAGAAACATGTGCATAAGATGTGACAATGATTGATGCAATTGCGCATCCACACACACATAGATGCATGGACACAGTATGACACCATATCATATCCTCTGGCTCAGTCTACATGCATAGTGGAACATGAACAGTTTTGAATAAGGTTCCGAGTTCATGCCAGGGAAATCTACTTTGAATCTAGTTGAAAATATTTTTTTGAAATTTTTATGGAAAATACTCAATTGGCCACTAATTTCCAAGCCTGAATGAAAACGGTCCTGTGCACAACCAATGCATGCAGACTTGAAAATGAACTCACGTAAATGGAATGTGGTTTGTTGGAATGTCTCCCCCTTGGGACCATTTCCCGCTGAATTGTAGACCTGAACATTGAACAGGTAGAACGTGTCAGGTCGCAGACCTATGATCAGCCCATTATTCCTCTGTCCGTGCAAAATACCCTGTCGAGCTTCAACCTCTAAGTCCTCGCCCAACACCCAATAATTAATCTGCAAAAAATAGCAAAAAATAGTGTGAGTGTGAGCAATCATTCAGGACATATTCCATACTATCAATAAATATCACAATAACGGAGGCTTTCCAGGATTTCATATAAAGTCTTCCAAAATGACTGGCTGCCTTTACTGTCATTGTTTTACACAATCCAATGGAATTTCCAAATATAATTCTAAAATTTAAATCTACCAATCAGCAGTCCTGTAGTGGCATGAATATCCAATAATGCAATGTGGTGCCTTTTATGGTTACACTTCCTGGATAAAACATATAAAAAATTGAAGACCGGAACTGGGACTATAAACATGAAACTTTATATTCTTCATATGAACAGCATTCTGAGCTACATTACACATACAAATATTTAAAAGTTTTAGCTCTCAAGCCAAAGCCTTAATCAAGTTATCCGAAAATTTCTATAATCCATGCACGCAGGTGCATGACTTATAATTCTATCACTGCTGTTCATGTTTGTGTCCGAATATGTCAATTGGTTTCTCGCATAATCCATCCCAACTCATGGTACTATCATATGCAGAAACTTATGACAGATATCATGATATCATGCGGGATCAGGTGTCATCTGCATATATTCGGGTGTGTCTGAAATGACTGCATCTGATTGGTCCTGGAGATCTGAGTTTGGTGCAATCACATGTTTTGCGCCAGACAAACCTCCATGACTTCGATTTTGAATACGAAAGCAAGTGCCTTTGGTAGTGGGGCCTCAGGAGTGTCCCTTATCACAAAAGAGAGAAGCTTTTTTGCTTGCGAAGTATCACTGATTTTATTTAATTTAATTTAGCATGATATTTACCAAAAGAAACAAACAACCATGTGCTATAAGTGAGATAAATAATACAGCCAATTTCCACAGTCATGACAGTTGCAATCTGGTCTCGCACCGCATCCCAAATTCTCGCCCTCTTGTCTAGGTGTTTATCTTTGTCTAGCTTCTTCGCAAAACACTACAAACAGATAATTTCATTGGCTCTTTCAAACAGACCAGACATGTGATGTAATGAGCATGTACAAGCTCGGGGGGCAAAAATGATACAATAATTTACAGGACTCGAACCTTGTATCCTAATAATTTGCCCTTCATTTGTTGTCGGGTATCAGGCACGCTGTTCCAGAAAATCCTGAGGCAGGTCGAGTTGAATCCCTCACCATATGGGGTTCCGGGGGCTCCCACGGGCACTGTTAAATAGAGTGAACAATGCGTTAGACTTTCTTCAGACAACAGTACCGTTGCCAGGATATCTTGAGGGGTGGTTCACATCAGTGGATTCACTGTTTGAAGAAAAGGGGCAAAGGGGATTCACTTCTGTCTGAAAGAGGCATTTGTATGGGATTTTTGGAAACTTGGGGTAATATATTTACAATCTAAGCTAACACGAGTCAAAGATATCCGACTTGAATTTAACATCGTGCTCAGCAATATTTCAGCTAAAAAGCAAAAAGCAATATCAAAATCATGCTAACAAAATGATAATCCCTCCTAAAATAGCTCAATAGGCCCCGGTACCTCTCAGCCATGAGTTACTGTCCGCTCTCAGCAAACATGCATTGGATAAGATGTATTTTAGAACTTTGATAACTGGGTCAACAAAAATGTGATCTAGTGGTGTCGACGGTAGCTCTCTCATACAAGAAATATACATGATGTTGGGCCATGCCAGTTTTTGTCAAGGCCTGAATTGATGAGAAAATCTTTGCACTGACCAAATTCCTGCATACAAATGTACTTTTAATAGTAATTTGATCTTGGAAAAATAGATCAAGTTCAGTCATCTTTAACAGGTTTTTGATCTATACTTAGACTTAAAGAAAAATTTGATCTTCACAAAATAGGTCAAGGTCAGTCATATTCAATAGACTTCAGGTCCATTAGTTACATATGGTATATACATTTGGACAATGCAGATATAAGGATTCATGAAATATCATACATGTACTAAATAGAATCTGACTTTGACAAAATAGGTCAGGTTCAATACACTTCTGGGCCATCACCAGATGTGTACATAGTACTCTATTTTAAAAGCCTAGGTACATTTCTTTGAGTTATATCATTATAAATAGTATATGGCCTAAAAAAACTAGGTCAAGGTCAGTCAACTGGAATATGCATCTAGTCAATCACCAGTTGCATATGTAATATGAAATTGGAGGCTCCAGCTTTAATCCTTAAAAAAATATTGCAAATACTAGAATTTGACCTTGATAAATAGGTCAAGGTCAGTCATTTCAATAGGCTTCTGACCGATCACCAGCTACATATGTGGTATGACTTCACAATGCCTGGAAAGAAAGACTGACAGATGGACAGACATACCATGCCGATGATGACAATATACCCTTTCGAAATTGTCCACGGGGTACTTAGTCAATCCCCCCACTGACATTTGTTTACACCCAATTTTAGCATAATTTATTATCAAAGATTCCATTACATACAATCAGCCGCACTCCACCGCTGCAGGTTTCGAATGAAAATTTGTCCACAAATTATCATTGAACTCTAGTGGCAGCATGAATGAGCCATTACAACAACTGTGATTGGCTGGAAATTCTTCCAATGAAAATGCCAGATTTCCTTTTGAAAATTTGAATTGACCAATCAAATCTTTCAAACAGGAAGATATCCCATGATGCACTAGAGTTTGAACTTTCAATAAACAGTCTCCTCCCTGCATCTTCAATAATCTCTCTAATAATTCAGTCACAGGAAGTGAAATTTCCCAACATAAAATCTGGGGATGATCAAATGTATTAGCACAGAAAGTTAAAAAAAATCGTCCAGAATCATGCAGATAATTCATTATTTCTTTGTTATTTTAACTCTTTTAATCAGTGATCAAATTTATTAGAACGACATAAAATTGTCCAGAAAAATTTAGTTTTAATTAGGTTGATTGAATTATATTGTATTCTTCAGTTCTAAATTACGACTCAAGGATGGGGAAAACTTGCCATTTGAAAGATTTAAGCAGGAAGAAATACATTGCAACATTACATGTAGACTGAAACTTACAGTCTTCTGCAGAGTAGATGACTTGGATGGTGGAATTGGGGCCATAACCATAGGTGTTCAGTGCCTGTACCTTCACCTCATATTCCATGTAGTAATTAACCTGCCCGACTGTGGTTACAAAACGACTTGCATTTCCCATGATGACACCCTGAAATAAGAATTGATGTCATAAGTCATTGCTACCGAGATTAAAGTAGAAACTTGGACTCCACGGTCACACTTGATCTCATTGGCCTAGTGAGAATTGTCTACATGTATACCTTTCACTCTATCAACATATACTGCTGGTACACACGTTAAGATGGAATAAATTGTATACCCTATTTCTTCTAATTATTCAGACGGCAAAAATAAACTTCAGGCTACTGTTGAGAGAAATTCTGTAAACATTCTACAAATTTCATTAGCTATCTTCGCAGTTCTTGGGATAATTAACATATATCCATGCCACAGTATTTAGCCCCAGTTGACATAAAGATGGATTTAAACAGTCCAAAAATGCTGCTAAAACTAGAGCATAGTCTGAGGGATGCACACATTTGATCAAAATGATCAGTAAGGCTGCTTACAAGATACCCCCCGTAAGGGCATAGATACATGGGTGTGGTTAACGTTTCACGAGTAAGCTGAATGGGATTGTGGCAGTGGAAATCATCAGTAAGCATGCTTACAAGATACCCCCCGGATGCACATTTGATAGAAATTGACGAGTTTTTGTAGAGGAATATAAGTATACATGTTATGAGTGGCGGCACAGTATGTAACTAGTTGACAATGAGACCTCGCTCGGTTGGAGTGCGGTTAACGGATTGTCTATGCATGTGTCGTGACGATACTCAGATGAGTTTAATGGATTGTTCAGAAAATTGATGTTAATAATGATTGTTGAGAATGGGGTTATGCAGGCATATTGTGTTTTACCTAACTGTTGTTACCACTAGAACCGTGTAGACTTGAAATGGGCTGTTGCAACAGATAGGCGAATTACTGTCATCTGGATAACCACATTGAAGAGGAAAAGGAAGTAAATGGGAAGTGAAATATTAAACTTACTACCTGTAGACGCATATGCAACATCCTGAGCTAGGTCTCATGGTATGGCAGCTACATACAAAATTTGAGAAGAATCTAATCAGCCGTTGTCAAGTTATGCTCCAGAAATGGAATGTTACGGAGCAACTGAGAAAATTCTGCCCATAGGTGGCGCCACCTGTAGACGCACATGCGCCAAACGCAATCCCAAGCGAGGTCTCATGGTAAGGTAGCTACATACCAAATCCGAGAGGAATCCAATTAGCTGTTGTCAAATTATGCTCCGGAAACGAAATGTTACGGACCGACAAGAAAGTTTTGACCCTAGGTGGCGCCACCTGTAGATGCACATGCGCCAAACGCAATCCCAAGCGAGGTCTCATGGTAAGGTAGCTACATACCAAATTTGAGGGGAATCCAAGTAGCGGTTGTCAAGTTATGCTCCGGAAACGAAATGTTACGAACTGACTTGAGAAACTTTTGACCCTAGGTGGCGCCACCTGTAGACGCACATGCGCCAAACGCAATCCCAAGCGAGGTCTCATGGTATGGCAGCTGCATACCAAATTTGAAAGGAATCCAAGTAGCGGTTGTCAAGTTATGCTCCGGAAACGAAATGTTACGGACTGACATGAGAAACTTTTGACCATAGGTGGCGCCACCTGTAGACGCACATGCGCCAAACGCAATCCCAAGCGAGGTCTCATGGTAAGGTAGCTACATACCAAATTTGAGAGGAATCCAAGTAGCGGTTGTCAAGTTATGCTCCGGAAACGAAATGTTACGGAATGACCCTAGGTGGCGCCACCTGTAGACGCACATGCGCCAAACGCAATCCCAAGCAAGGTCTCATGGTATCGTAGCTGCATGCCAAATTTGAGAGGAATCCAACTGGCGGTTGTCAAGTTATGCTCCGGACGTACGGACGGACTGACAAGCTGAAACCAGTATACGCCCCCTACACTACGTGTCGGGGGGTATAAAAATTAGAAGAAATAGGGTATGGTTGTTTGCAAAATTGAGTGGATACGGTAATTTCCCTAATAATTCGCGATGCAGTGATGAAACTCGCAGCTTTAAAATTGGCTACTTTCGAATTATTTGTCACGCTAATTCCAGAAAAACGCTTGTGTTCGAATTATATATTACGCTGATTTTCACAGAAGATCCAAAATGGCGGACCGCTTCACCCTGATTGTTGTGCTCTATTGATAACCGTGTATTATGATTGATATCTCTATCATAGTTCATTTAAAAGACTCTGGGCCATCCTTAAAAATATGTCAGTTGGTCGTAACCCACCCTCCCCATCGAAAAGCTACCGACCCAAAAGTTTTTATCAGCCATCTGTCACCATAAATGGTTTTTTTCTTTTTCTTCAACTTCAAGCAGTCCCTGTGTATAGTTGTTAATCTTATTATCATTAAACTGCGTACTCGGGTCATGCATTTGTCCGCCAGAGTTGCAAGTTTCAAGAATGAAATACAAAGAAAATATAGTCTACGAAACGAAAGAAAAATCTGCCCTCACGCTGTTGTTGTTGAAAAGCGATATGCGTGTTGAAAACTTTTGTGCCTTAATTTCTTCTCTATTTTGAAAGTGAACTCTTCCAATTCGATTCGTCAGGAAGCCTTGTGGGATTACAACACCGGGTCAGTGGAAGTTTCCATTACCACAATAGGGATGATAGCCCGACAGTATTGCGACAGGTGCCTGCAGTCAGTCGACCATATTTCCCGGCTAAATCTGTACCGTGATGCCGACGTTTGGTTCATTATCCATCAAACACGAAGTAAAAAGTGAAATGTCCAGCGATGTCAAGAATTTCACATGTACAAGCCAAGTCCTGCAATGATAATCGGGTTGTATAGTACAGTACAAGGCAGAAATAACTTGTTCATAAACGCGAGTAGAACGCGAAGTAATCGGGACTGACCCGCGCTAGTTTATTGAAGAAGTCGCGACTATAAATTTCGGAACACGCGGTTTAGACCTGACTGTTTTCTGTAAACGCGTCAGCGTGTAAAAGCGGCCGATCTCATTATCGACGCGATCGTCTCGGGTTTTAGCGCGATCCACAGGCATATTTCGAAAGGGATTACTTTATTGATCGCGTCAGATGGAGTCTTGTTGGCCGAACAAGCCAAGATTGACCGCCACGTAAGAAATTCCCCACACAGTAAAATGTTCGTCGAGTGAAAGCTCATTGATAGTCCACACCATTCAATAACGAAATAATCGGAAATATAAGTTCAAAGTTTATTAAGAATCATACTATAAACGTATAAGAAGTTTATTTTGTTGAAGACGTACCTTCATTGTGATGGAAATTGAGAAAATCAGCGAAGAATTTGCCGTTTTTTGAACCATCTTCAGCGTCATCGAAATCTCATTTCCCGCGGTAGAATGTGGGAGATATTGGCCTCATTCCAAAGGCCATTTCCCCCACTTTCGACCTATGATGAGTGATTTAACAACTAACAAAGAAATCACGAAGAATTTGATTGAATAGACATGTCCTTGTCATGAATATTCGTTCGATAAAACAAGGTCGACTGAGCTGGTTAATACCGCGAAGCTGATTAGTTGAGAATGAGGTCATCGTAGGAGAGTCTGTGAGACAATCGCAGCGATTGACCGGCTGTCTGTCTGTATGCCGGTCTTCAGTGCCGAGTGAATTTATCGCAGAGAAAATGCCTCAGTTGGAAACTTTAGCGAGCCGACTGTTGGATTTACAATGGAAATAAAGGGTTTCTCCGATTTATATGTCGGATTAAAACCCACAAAGATGATGTACTGGTATTTTAGCACGATCGTCCGCTTGAATTGAGCGAATCGTGATGAGATTTGTTATGAAAATTATCGTTTGGCTGGGACATAGACGCAAGGTAATGCTCATTGTTGCCGAAATCAATTTTTGTTCTCGCCTGGTCAGTGGTTTTATTTTAGACACAAAAGGGCAGATATTTTGAAGGACAGATTAATTAAAGTGTGGGCTTTCTGAAAATATATATATTTAGCGGGGTATCAATCAAGCTACATGCAAATATATTGCTTCAAAAAACACGGTCCATAACAAAATCCTCCCGCATGCATTCATCTGAGCATACAAGGCTGACAAACGAGACTATCGGCAAGTAGCAAAGGAACTCGTTTATTTACAACACGCGACTTGTTCTGATCGCGTCATGCAGTTACGGCGTACCGTCGACGCGTTTCAGTCGAGATTATGCTTTTGTTTTTGCGCGATTTAGGCGAGTTTTCAGGCTGCGATTAATAAATTATAGTCGCGAAAATGATTTTTTTCACTCGCGTTTATGAGCAAGTTATTTCTGCCTTGTACTGTACATTGACTTGTCTACAACGTCACTCGTGAAATGTCAATGTGACTGACCCAGCGATGAGATCAGGGTGCATATTTTATGTTCGTCCGCTCCATAAAGTTGATTCCTCGTTGATTATAAACTGGATTAACATGTTGTTGGAAGTCTGTCATTTTATTACATGGAAACGTCATTCTGGATTGGTGAGTGAATAAAACAGCAGCACCAATGTTTGTTGACATCTCCCCGTAGCACAAATGAAATACTCAAATGCTCCCTTGCTGCAGTCAAAATGTATGAGACACATCATACAGATGTGAAGAAATGAAATAATGGCTCCCTCGACATAGGAGTTGTGCACAAGCTAACTATTACGCTGAAGCCCGGACAGGGACAAGCAGAGGGAAACAATTATATCTTTGTCCTTCCATATCATCTGTTTATTAAAGAAAATGAGACATCAAAAATATCATTCAAATTGCCATTAAATTATTTTCTATTGATCAAGTATGTGCCTCAAAATGACCAGTTGACGGGCATTTTCGCCTCCAACCTCCTGCTAATGAGAACCCGATTAGTGACTTCTGATCATAGTTCTATGATATGGAGAATTCGCAACAACAAAAACTGAACTTTTGTATTTTATTTCTGTGTCAACGCGTATCGTTAGTCATGATTTAGTTGTACAGAAATTATTCTGAGTAACAAATTATTCTTAGTAACTTATTCACTTTACTTTCAGCGGCACAAACTCCACGACGAAAATGGGAGTGTTCGAATTTATTGTTTCATGGGTATATTGAAAATGCTCCGGTTTTCGTTTTTATTAGGATGGAAAAAATCACCACAGGGCGAAAATCGGCCGTTTTCGAATTAAATTTGGAAGGTGAATTATTAGGGAAATTATCGTACTAAAAAGATTGTGTACAGATTGTGACTTTCGATATGTGAATGTGGAATATGTTGATGGGTAAACAGAGCTTCGTGTTTAGAATTAGTGCGCGAGTTAAAAACAGCTCACGTCAAAATATTTAGGAGAGGATATCTGAAAGTCAGGCAAGTGAATGCGATATAATACAATGTAAATTGTGACAGTTAACATCAGCTAAAAACCACCATAGTGACATGAATTTACTGAGTGTTTGCATGCGGGTGAGCTGTCACTCGCGCTAAAACAAAGCCCTGGGTAAAGCTGAGAACGAAGCTAATGTGAAACGTGAGATTGATCTAATCAAAACCCCTCAGCTTTCCCCAAGTGATTGAGACCCATGTGTAGTGTGAATTGGGGAAGAGATAGTACTATGTGGGATAATCAAGCTACAGGTAATTTACAATTTGCAGTGTGTATGGATATGGCAAAGTACCACCCACATACCAAAATTAAGAATCCGTTGAGCTAGGTTTTCTGAAGTTGTTGTCCAGGAACAGAATGTAAACTTGCCCCCCTCCCCCCCCCCTATAAGCAGATCAGTATGAATGATCCTCGAATGTCCCTCGACATTGAAACAATTGATTTGGCTTGGAACCGTAAATTCCACTAATTGGCATGGAGAGCAATCCTAAATTGTCCTGAAACAAAATTTTATCTTGGCACCCAGGTGGCACCACGTATAGGTGGATTGGGGTGAAAAGGCAATCCCAAGCAATATCTTGAGGCGACCTACCCTCATACCAAATTTGAACAGAATCCGTTCAGTTTTTCATAAGTTATTGTCAGGAAACAAAATTTTAACTTGCGCCCCCTTGTAGCGCACCCTTTAGCCCTTTGGGTGCCGGAGGACAAAAACAATCCCAATGAAAACCCGAGGGGTTCAAGTCCCCCGACGTTGAAACAATTGATTTGACTTGGAACCGTAACTTTCAGTACCCAGCATGTGGAGCAATCCAAAGTGAGATCCAGTGGCAAGGTACCCACAATTACCGAATTTGTCCTAATCCGGTCAGGATTTCAGAAGATATTGTATGAAAACAAAATTTTAACTTGGCCCGTAGGTGGCGCCACCGTGAAAAACAATCTCAAGTGAGATCTTGCGGCAAAGTACCCACATACAAAATTTAAAAAGAATCTGTTCAGTTTTTCGAAAGTTATTGTCTGGAAACAAAATTCTAACTTAGACCAAGTTGGCGGCCCCTGCAAGCAGATCGGCGTGGAAAACAATGTCAAGCGAGATCTTGAGGGGAGGTACCCACATACCAAATTTGAGAAGAATCCGTTCAGTTTTTCAGGAGTTATTGTCCGGAAACTTATGTCGGACGGACATAAAATTTTAACTTGGCCCCCAGGTGGCGCCACCTATAGGCAGATCGGCGTGAAAAACAATCCCAAGTGAGATTTTAAGGAGAGGTACCTACATACCAAATTTGAAAATAATCCGTTCAAAAGTTATTGTTCGGAAACAAAATTTTAACTTGGCCCCTAGGTGGCGCCAGGCGGCATGAAAACAATCCCAAGCGAGATCTTGGGGCGAGATACCCACATACCAAATTTGAAACTAATCTGTTCAGTTTTTCAAAAGTTATTCTCCGGAAACGAAATTTTAACTTGGCCCCCAGGTGGCACCACCTATAGTCGGATCGGTGTGAAAAACAATCCCAAGCGAGATCTTGAGGTGAGGTACCCATACACCAATGAAATGAAATTTTAACTTGGCCCCCAGGTGGTGCCACCTGTATGCGGATCGGCGTGAAAACCAATCCTAAGCAAGATGTTCAGGTGAGGTACCCACATACCAAATTTGAAACGAATCCCTTCAGTTTTTCAAAAGTTATTGTCCGGAAAACAATCCCAAGCGAGATCTTGAGATGAGGTGCCCATACACCAAATTAAAAAAGAATCGAATCAGTTTTTCGAAAGTTATTGTCTGAAAACGAAATTTTAACTTGGCCCCCAGGGGGCGCCACCTATAGGCAGATCGGTGCGAAAAACAATCCCAAGCGAGATCTTGAGGTGAGGTAACCATACACCAAATTAAAAAAGAATCCAATCAGTTTTTCGAAAGTTATTGTCCGGAAACAAAATTTTAACTTGGCCCCCAGGTGGCGCCACCTGTATGCGGATCAGCGTGAAAACCAATCCCAAGCAAGATGTTCAGGTGAGGTACCCATATACTAATTTGAAAAGAATTCGTTCACTTTTCCAGAAGTTATTGTCCGGAAACTAAGTCGCACGGACGGACCCCAATTCTATAGTCCCCCTCTAGCCCTTCACCTTGACTTCAAGACTAATGTTTTCATAATGAGGTACGTTAATATATTTGTGTAGCTTTTTTTTTTTTAAGTACAATCAAAACTTTTGAGGTAAGCACATTTTTTCCAGGTAGGTCGGGTTACTGGAAACACACAGTTTTTTTTTTAGGCTTTATGTTAATCTGTTGACCTAGTCCCTATTTTAACACCATAAATGTGAGATGCAAGACCTACCTTTTCCCAGTCGACATCCGTCACCCTTGGTCCTAGCTTCCGCCAGTAGAGTCTATAGCCTATGCCTCCACCATGGTGATCCACAGGATCCAGGGGTTTCCAGGTGATGGACAGGTCTCCCACCTTACCGCCCCCACCTCCCACCTCCTCCACTACCTTGGTTGGCTTGGCCCCTATTGTCTGGTAAATCTCTACAAAGGGAACATGCATGCAGGTATTAAATGGTTAATGGAGTAGTGAGTGAGTGCATACGATTTAATATCTCTTTCAACTATATTTCAATCATA